>PVKE010028481.1:0-20890 GCA_004027555.1 Craseonycteris thonglongyai
CACCAAACCATTGAGTGTGTCCATAATGCTGGTGCCCTCTCCCACCTCCCCTCCCTCTCTCCCTCCCCCCTCCTCCCCTTCCCTCAGGCAATCACCAAGTTATTGGGTGTGTAAGTGGACGAATTCTTATAAAGGTTTTTATTTCCAATATTGGTAGCAATAACAAAGGGGATTTAATTAACTGGATGTGAATGTTTTCTTGAAAGCACATGGATATGCGTAAGCACACGCACACGTACACAAGCGTACACACTAATGCTCATTTTTTTCTGATAAAGCTTCATATCTTTCAAACCTTTTCTCAGGTTTTTGGTTTTTAGTTTTTTAATTTTGTTAATGGAATTGAATATAAAAAACTCTTCTCCCTTGAAGCTTTTGAAATTGTTTTTTTCCAAAATGGATGCCTATGGGGCCTCTTTTGTTTTCTTGTTTTCTTACATTTTCTTTTAAATTTTGGTAAGACACACATGACATCACACTTGCCATCTTAGCTGTCTCTTAAGTGTACAGTTCACTGTCATGATGTATACATATGTCATGCAACAATTCGCCACCATTCACCTCTAGAACTCATCTTGATAAGTATGGTTTTTATTTTTTTAACTTTTTTTCACATGGGAGCCAGGTTCATAGGACATGCTATAGACATTAAATGCATGTGACTGTGTTCCCATACAACTTTATTTATGGAGATGGAAATTTGAATGTCATATAATGTGCATGTGTTGTTGAAATATTCTTTTAATTTTTTTTCAACTATTTAAACATGCAAAAAACATTCTCAGCTTATGGGCTGTACAAAACAGGTGGGGACTGGGTTTTGGCCTTTGGGCTATAATTTTGAAGTCCCCGATGTAAAGGGAGAAACAGGATTTTGATGCCTGTTGACAAGATCTGAATGACAGACCTTGGTTCAAGTTCTCTTTCTCTGCCAAGTATTAACCATGTGACCTTGGGCAAGTCACTAACCTCCTCAAGTTTTAGTTTCTCTATAGGGGAAGCATAATGGCCATCCCATAGAGAGGACAGTCAGTGACAAAGTGGGACAACTGAATGGTAATCAGCCCTGAAAGCTCTGAGGAGGCTAAATTTGTCCCTATGAGAGCCTGAGAATGTGTGTCACTTAGCAGTAGTCAAACTCCCACAATAGATCTTATCCTATTAAAATGAACACTCAGTTGGCTTCATGTCTGTTTACTCCATCAACATAATACCTTGTTTTCATCAAAAGAATGAGAAACTGCTTAGAAACTACAATTTTCTTAAATGACAGCCTCACCAAGGAAGAAAAATCTCTGTACTCATCTGTTTTCATCAGATACACAATAGGTCTTGGTAAGCCGGCAAGCTCTGTCCTAGGCAGGTTTCTATGGAATTCTTTCTTTTCCCAGGGGAGGTAAACTCTTCCCCCAAGGGACCCATGCCCGGAAAGTTCAGTGCACACCCAAAACAACAAATCATGTCGCTTCCGGGTTTTTTTTTTTTTGACTGTCATTAGGAGTTGGACCCATTAAGCTTCTCTCAGAACAAATCAAAGTCCGTGCAGCCTGACCTAGAGTGGAACTCTGCTTCACCAGCCACTGCCCCCGGGGAAAAGGCCAAGGGACCAAAGCAAATGACAGATCTTCTTACCCTGCCCTCCCACATCCATTCTTCAAAGAGCTGGGCAACCTGGCAGGTGGGCACTGGGCCATGTTGAGTTTCGTTACATCCCTGACAGGGAGTGGGCGCCTTCAGTCAGCTTTTGCTCCTCCCAAGGGAGTGAGAACCCTTCCAGCTGTGTGGGCGGGCCTTGTAGCTAGGGAGGCGGAGCCATGAAGGAGGCAAAAAGCTGCTGACAGCCAGAGTGGGCCGAGCCTGTGCCTCCCCGGGCAATAGGGGCACCACATGAGCAGAAATCAGGTTAGACCCACACGTGGTCAGGGTCATGAGCTAACAGTGCACCAATGAGGACAGGATAGATAGGTTGGCAGAGTAAGTCAGTGTGTTAGAAAGTACAGAGTGGCAGAACGGGGCCTGTGGGGCTTTGGTGAGGAGATGGCAAGAAATGCAGCAAGGATGATGAAACATTTTGACTCAAGCCTCTTCGTGGTACGTGGTGAGGCCTCCTGCCATGGGTTCAAAACCCATCTCCTGCGGTTAAATGAGAGCGCTTCAAAAATGTGCCTTTTCACGAACCAGTGTAAATCAAGAGCTCGCCTATGTTTACAGGGAGCGACTTATTTTTAATGTTTGCAGGGTTTGGGGGAGGAAGAGCCGTGGGATGCATGTATCGTATGAATAAATCCTACAGTGGGTGGTGGGTCCGTGTGTTTATCTATCCGGACATATGTATACATTGTACTCAGGCGTACAAATATATGCCCACATTCACACACACACACACACACACACACACCCCTCGGCCGGGGAACGCCCTCCATGTCAGTCACGAGGGCTGCGGTTTAGGAACGGAATTAATCAAATAAATATTGTTCTTTCCTGCAGTGGGTAGTCCGGCCTTCCCTGTTTCTATTTTGATTCCTCTGGGCTTATTTGCCACCCACATTTCTAAGAGGAAACAGAAAGGACATTTTTCATTCCTGTGTGCTGGTTGGCTCGCGGATAGTTGGGGGATTTTTTTTTCTTTTAATTTTAGAGTTTGGTGGAACTGCCCGCCTTCATGAGAATTCAGACTTCGTGACAGAAGACAGCAGCCCAAGCTGTGGCCTGCCCACAATCGTCCCACCAGCCGTGTCCCTGTGCCCCTGGGCTGTACTGGGTCATGTGATGGTGACTGAGAGACTCAGCTGGAAGCATGTGCAGACATGAATGAGAAGATATGCAGGATGATTCCTTGGAACCTCTTCCTCTCAGTTCTCACCTGCAAACTGAGGATAAGACTGCTCACGACACACACCCGCTGAAAGAAGGGCTTAGTGAACCATGTATGTGAAGCATGAGCACAGTGCCTGGCCCGTGGGAACAGCACAGGAAATGACACGCATCCCACAGTACACTCCTGTTGCTTAATGACGGCTCTTGCACCATGGCTCCACCTCATTCATTCTGTCTTTGGTGGCTGAATACTTCTTCATTCATTGATTCCTTTACTCTCTCACTCAAGTTATTTATGCAGTGATGCTCTGTTAACCAGAACTTAAGCAACCAGCAAAAACAGTCGCAGAAATAATAGTGCATTTATCCGGCATGGGTGCCAGTTAACTGAGAGTCTCCTGTACGTATCAAGCCTTGTTCCAAAAATCATTTAAGGTGGCTGATGTCATTCTCCTACCGGAACGCTTTCTCCCAGTTTCCATTAAACAGGCGCAACTACATTAAAAAAACTCATTTTTTAAAAAAGTGTGTAGGCCCTGTGGTTGGTCCCTGCCCCGGGACCTGCTGTTGATGCTGGTCCTTTGGCCCTTCAGAACAGAAGACCAATGTGACTTGCCTGTGATGTTACACATGCAGCCCTTTTGATTCTAGAAAGCGAGCGAAGAAACACTCCAGTCAGGGGACAGCTGGCGACCTGTGGACAGCCTGTGGACGGCTGTGGTCCTGAGACATGGGGTCTCCCTGTGCTCCGAGAGCAGACAGGACCCACCCCCACCCCCACCCCCACCCCCTGTAATTTCTGTCTTCAACAGTTGCAGCTTTTCCACAGGGCCCAGGCTGCGGAGGGGTTGGGGATGTTTCGTATTTGCGTGTTTGTTTTCTCTTTCTTTTCTGCTCTCCAGGATTTCCCTGCAGCAGCGAGCCGCCTGCTGCTTTTCCGGGGCTCCCCCTGGTAGTGAGCCACTCACTGCCTCCCCGAGCAGAAATGGAGCCCTGTCTAAGGGAGGGCGAGCTGCCAGGCCACGTTCTGAGCAAGCTGGCTCTGGGGTGGCTGGGACACTGAGTCCGGTTTCCTTTCTCTGAATCACTCGTCTTCCATCTCAGCAGCATGTAACCCTGACAGGCATGTCCGCAGGGCGTGAAAGGATGAGCAGGGTGTTCTGGGCCAGGAAAGGGAGCAGGGCTCTCCAGGCAGAGGAAACAAGCATGCAAGATACAGAAGCGAGGTGTGCGGGCGGCTGGAGAGGGAGAGCGGCAGATCTGGGACCCTGCCGTCCCTTTCCTGGCTGGGACTTTATCTGCTGGGAGGTGCAGATGAGTGGAAACAAGTCAGATGTCTTTGCGGTTTCAGCAGCACCATGCCTGCCTGTGCTACTGATGATACTGGCAGGAATTAGAGAGGGTAGACCTCCGACCTTGGCCGAAAGGTTGGAACCACGAGGCAGCCTGTTATCATAGGACATTCTGAGTCCTTCAAGCCTTCTGAGACCATGGCTGATTTTGATTCTTATCATCAGCTGCCTTCTCAGAATACCATTTCCTCTTTGTAACTACAGATCCGAAGACCACACCTGTCCAGTCCTAGAATTCTCGACACCAGTATGGCCATGCTACTCACAGCGTCACAACATTAGAAGAGAACCTTACTGAATCTTTGTCCTATCTGCAGTCAGAAATGACCTCAAGCTGAGCCAGACATGTTGGCTAACTATCACACCATCCCTTGACGATGCTAGCTCACATTTCTCTTGTTTCTCATTGTGAGGGAGAAGGAAACGTTCTCCTCTACCCTTAAGGTTCTTTCAGCTGGTCTAATAACCCAATAGGTAAGAGACACACTAGCAAAAGAAATGACCAAGTTTAATTACCTACCTATAATACATGTGGTATACTACATATACAGGTGTCCAATGTAAACACACTTGGAATGATTATGAAGTCAGTGTTTACTAGCATACAGTTAATTTTCAAAATGTAAAAGAACCTACCGTATAGAAATGAATAAATTTTTTTTTTTTGGTTGATGCCTGCTTTCAAACTGGACCAGGCAGGGCCTGCCACACGAAACAATGGAATTGCAAACATCGGAAATCATTCCATTCGGTATTTGTGCGCAGTCTCGCGTAACGGCCGCCTTCCACTTATCAGTTGTTGTTGGTTTTGTGCCATACACTTTATCTTTGATGTGTCCCCTTAAAAAATAGTTTAGTGGCGTGAGGTGTGGTGAACATGGAGGGCATTTCGCGTTCACCAACTTCATCCATTATTTCAAATTGGTTCAGCCCGAAGAAGAGAGAAAATTCTGTGAGTTATTAGCTGATAATGTGTATATGCATCTTGGGGGGAGGACATCTTGCATGAGAGAGTCAGGGACCCCTCCCCCATATATGAGAGGTTCCGAGACAAAAGGGGAAAATGAGCTCAGGTGCCTTGGGGCTCCAGAAGGTCATTGCAGGGGGAAAAGAAGAGCAGATGTTAGTAAATAGATGTTTGCTTTGCCCTATAGACGGGTCAAAAGAGGTTATCTCTGGTCATCTCTTCCTATGGGCAAGGTCCTGAATTCAAGTGCCTCTAGATAATTAAGAGAGGGCAGATGTTCCTCTTGAGCCTGAAGCTATAGTTGCCTTTAGCTCGGAACAATCTAGATACCACAGAGCCCTCATATCCTCCCCCTCGCGTCCAGGAAAACGGCTGCTTCCAAAGGGACTTGCTTTTGCTGCCAGGATAAGGAAATATCGGAAGGTCTACTTGACCTTCAGCGTAGACACAGGGCCTCAGAGAAATGGGTGTGGGCAGGGGCTGAGGGCCCTGGAGGGGTGGGTGGACTGAAGTCTCAAAGAAATGGAATTGGGTCTGATTGTTACCAACCAATGTCACCCCATTAAATTTAACAATAAAATATTTTTTAAAAAAAAAGAAATGGAATTGGAAGGATGAAAAAATTCCTAGAACGCCATCTTTGGCCATGGCCCCCAGAGGCCCTAACCTTGCTCAGGGAATGAAAGTCTTTCTAGTACACGCCCCACCTCTCAGCCCAGCCAGAAGGGTCCCTGGGCGAATCCCAGGCTCCCCAGTTCCTCTGCTTGGAGGCTGACCGGGGGCTGGTGTTGGGGGAGGGGTGGTAGTGCTCCAGCTGGGGGCGGGGGGAGTTGGGCAGTGGGTGGAAGTGGGGAGCTGATGCTATGCTGCTGGTGGGTGGGTGGGAAGCACTTTATAAAAGCTCCATGGGGAAGCCGGGATGGCTCCGCGGGCTGAGTGCTCACTTTGCAACCCTGGGGATGAGGATTGAATCTCAGCCCCGGCCCATGTGGACCCATATGCTGAACCGGGATGTGCTTCCCATCTGGGAGGCCCCCAGGTCGGTTCTTGCCCCCTGGCTTGAGGGGGTGAGCTTCCCATGCAGGAGGCCCCCCAGCCCAGTTCCCACCCTTCACAGCCCCCGCCCACCTGTGTGGAACAAAACCATGTTGAAAACTGATGACGTACAACTACCGTATGGAGACTGCTCTGGGCCCTCCCCCTTCTCTCTGTCTCTGTCAAAAACAATAAAATAAATCTTAAAAAAAAAAAAGGAGCTCCACCGCCTGTCTGCCTTTTCTAGTAGAATAGTGCTTTTTTAAATCTTTTCGCCAACCATCGCCTTAACATTCTGCCTCTAAAATGTGTTGGCAAAGCTCCTTTATTGGAGAAAGTGTGTGTGTGCGTGCGTGTATTTGTGTGCTGTGTTAGCTGAGAGGCAATTTACTTCTCTAGGCCAAATCTAACACGGTGTGTACAGTACTTCCAACTTTCCAGTTTTAAGCCACGGGGTGTTTTCTGATGGTTAAGGGGGTTGGGGGTCGGGGGCCATTTACAGGAAGGTCATTTTCACAAAGTTTTCATCACAGTGTTCTCACTCTCCCGCACCCCTAGGCCTCCTCTAGGGTGACCAGATGTCCCGCTTTTGGCGGGACAGTCCCAATTTTTAACAATTTGTCCCGCGTCCCGCAGCGTTTTAAAAAAGTCCCAATTTTTGGAAACAATGCACGACAAGCTAGGGAACAGCCCGAGATAGACCAAATTTTTAATCAAGAACCCCCCCACCCCCCGGTCAATGGTGTCCCGCTTTACCAATGTTAAAATCTGGTCACCTTATCCTATACCCACCTCCCCTTTATCTCTTTGCGCCCCATTTTTCCTCAGTCATTTATGCTTAATACTTCTTCCACTCCTTTTTCTCCTTCTTGTTTCTCAGAATTAGCAGAAAGTTGGTGAATTAAAAAATGTGTAGAAATACATTTCGAATGCTGGTGGAGCCCCTCTAGTCCTAATTTATGTTAAGATGTTAGTTAAGCAAAGGGCCTCGCTCTTTTTTTTTTTTATTCCTACCCTCAGGGGAGAAGTGGGAACAGTAATTTTTATGTGTGTTTGCTCATTTTGTTTTTGAATCTATCAGATATGGGTGTCAGTCCTCTGTGAAGTTGGGCACGTTACCTCAGTCCTCTGAGCCCCCGTGTCCTTGTCTGTAAATTAGAAAAAGGAAAAGAAAAAGCAAAGCCTAGTTCACAGAGGTTTAAGAAAGTCATACACAAATAAATATATGTTAAGGTGACCAGATTTTAACATTGGTAAAGCGGGACACCATTGACCGGGGGGAAGGGGGTTCTTGATTAAAAATTTGGTCTATCTCCCGCCGTTCCCTAGCTTGTCGTGCATTCTTTCCAAAAATCGGGACTTTTTTTAAAACGCCGCGGGACGCGGGACAAATTGTTAAAAATCGGGACGTCTGGTCACCTTAATATATGTGCTTCTCCCATAGTGGGTACTCAATGCAGAGTGCCCTCCATCTTGCCTTTTCCTGGGTCTACAATAGATCTAATTGTTCTTCATGGATTTTAGTCCAATCAGCAAATATTTTTTAAGCACTTGGTATGTGCCAGATCTCTTACATCAGGGTCCAAACGGAAATTAGATTTGGGAGCAATCCTGTCTGAGCAGGTGATACTGATCCAGAACCTTGGATGTTGGATTTGAAGAAAGGTGTTCTGAGAAGAGCGGAACAAATGCAAGCCTCTACAGCCCCTCCTTACTTAGTGACTACCTGTTCAAGGGCCGCTTGAACTTAGGACCAGTCTCCAGTGAGGGGCACCCCCCTTTCTCAGTCTGTGTGAGTCTCGAGAATCCCCTTTCTCAGTCTTTGTCTTGTTCCTGCAGTCAGTGAGTATTCACTACACAAAGCATTCTCAAGTATGCAAAACTACATATTTCGTTTGTAAGTGTGGTGTCGCCTCATATCTATTGAATGAAAAATACGTGCCCTATGGTGCCATGACACACAAGACATCCACCTTTAAGGTCCTCGATTATCAACCAATTCGCTAACGACCTAGTCAAAGGAACATAACTGAAGAGTGCCTGTCTGGGAATTGCTGAGAGTTCAACAGGAGAGAAGGAGAATTGGGAAGTGTCGGGACATGAGGCTGGGTAGTTGAGAAGAATCCAGATCCAGAAGACCACGCTCGGGTGGGGAACTGATTTGTAAGCTGTGAAAGGCCATTAAAGGAGTTTAGGTTAAGGAGAGTCATGAATTCAAGAAGGATTTTACCGGAATCCCACTGAGCCAACCCTAAGAAAAACTTGTTTATATGCAAATGACCTCTGAGATCAACTTGAAGTGTAGCGTTCCCAGGCCAGGAGGCTCATGACTGCTATAAATTAGTTGTGCCACCTTAGTCAAGCCACTTCACTTTCTCATGGTCTGAGTTTTCACATCTCTGACGCGAAAGTGTTGGACTAGACAATATTCATGCACCCTCCCATCGTTAGTGGTCATCTGAGTCCATGAATTTGTCGTCGGTTTTCTGGAGCTTGTTTTATAATTCCTAATGTTCACCGATGAAAAGTGCTATGCTAGCATGATGACTGGCACCGAGGAAACATCAAATTTTTTTCTTTATTTTATGTAAAAATTAGGTTACTAAAATGTGTGACGGTATGGAATAAAAAACTAAGAGCTGGTTGATTTCTTTGTACTCTTGGCTGGGTCTTATGTGTGTGACTTACAATATCATCTTAGGGGAAGCTGGGATGGCTCAGCGGATTAAGCGCTCGCTTTGCAGCCCTGGAGCCTGAGGATCGAATCCCGGGCCCAGCCCGTGTGGACTCTCATGCTGAGATTGGGTGTAGCCCCCAGTTCAGTTCTTGCTGGGGTCTAAGGGGGAGGCTACCGGCCCATTTACTGCCCTTTGCAGCCCCATGCCCACCTGTGGAGTGAAACTATGTGGAAAACTAGTGCTGTCAACTATGGAGACTGCTCTGGGCCCTCTCCCTTCTCTTTGTCTCTCTCTGTCTGTCTCTCTCTCTCTGTCAAAAACCAATAAAAAGGGGAAGCTGGGATGGCTCAGTGGGTTAGGCGCTCACTTTGCAGCACTGGGGACCGGGGATTGAATCCCGGCCCTGGCCCATGCGGAACCATATGCTGAACTGGGAGCTCCCCCAGTTCAGTTCTCTTTCTGTCTCTGTATCTCTCTCTTTCCCTGTCAAAAGTAAATACATAAATAAATAAATATAAAAAAAACCAAAACAATAAAAATAAATCTTAAAAAAAAAAAAGGAATATCATTTTACTTCTCTGGGCCACTTATTTCCTCCCTGCCTTCCACTACCAGCTCTAAAAATGGGTATACTGAGAGATAAGTATTAAGATTTGATCCTTAGCATTCACACAAGTTTGTTCTACTTCTTGGGAAGACTAACAAATATCTCTATTTCAGTTTAAAAGTGACACGAGAGGTTAAGGATCTTATGCAAAAGAGATGCTAATGTCATCTACCACCACCATCCCCCACAAAAACTAGGCAAAAGTCTAAAATGACTTCATGTTTAAAACTACATGTGATTTCAATTTGGCAATCTGGTCTATTTCTCTGTTAGTTTTTGTTTTGAATCACTGGAGTTTATTTTTCTTCGAAAAAAAATACATATGTATTAAAATATCTAAAAATCCAAAGAATATGCAAAGGAAAAAAAAACAGAAATAGAAAACATGTATCATTTCCTTCACCTAGAGATAAACTCATATTGCACTCACATTTTGCTTATACTTTTTCCCAAAATGACTGGATCAAACTACACTGGCATGCGACTTTACTGACATCTTCCTCAGCCTATAGTACATGAATATACAACAAAGTTTTAAGGGTCTTCTCAGATTCAGACAAAAAGGAAATGGTGACATCCCATGCTGGTAGAAAATGACATGACTTGTGTACAGTGATGGGAAACCCAAGAAGATAGCTAATCAGCCCTTTCTGGGAATGGACAGTTGAATCTTGAAGAATGTCAGACGTTTTCAGGCACGGAAGAGCAGAGATCATTTCCCAGATAGAAGAAATGACTAGAAACCTTGAGAGGCCATGGCCTACTGGAGACCCGGGAGGAGTGGAGCTGAGTCTAGCCTGGTAGGTGTAATGAGTGGATTGGGGTTCAACAGGAGGTGAAAGGTCAGGAGAGGTCCTGATTATAAACAGCTTTGTTAGCCAGGCTGTGGAGTATGGAACTTCTTCCACTGATAGTGGGGAATGAGGGCCTTTATAGAATCAATTACTGCCTTACATTAACCCATTTCCTGTTTAGAAAAAAAAAAAAGTGTAGCTCGCTACCACGTTTATTTAAATTTATATACTTGTAAACACGCTCTTTGAGGCTCTTTGAAATCTGACTGGTTTTCCATGTGACAATAAAATATAAGAACTATTCTTGGAGTGATTTTTAAACAGAACTTGTCTGTAATCCTAATGTAACAAATGTATATGATGGTCAGTATTCCATAACTTTTTCCATGCGCAGGAATGCTACGCTTTCTAGGATTTGACATTTTCAGCGATGAAGAATTACTATAGTTTGTAAATGGAAAGACCACTACTAAAAGCAGAATGTATAAATAGAATGATGTCAGTTGTTTCCAAAGACTGTCAATATACTAGAGCAATGTGAAAATAATGATAAAAGCAAGGTATTTCCTGGCAAACTTTGAGGGTAAGGTTAGGACTGTAATCCACGAGTTATCTTGGGGTAGACACTGCAGCCGCATACACTGCGGGTGAATATTCTCAGGGCCAATGAAAAATGAGTTAATGCAAAGTTACCGAATGAGAACAATGAAAACCCGGCTTTACTTTTCTCAAGGGTAGACTTTTTAAAATCTGGTGCTTAAACTAGGACCAGCCTGAGACAGGCCTTATGAACACTTCTCATCACCTGGGCAGAAGCCTGTGAAGCCCCTGGGGAGTTCTTTAGTAGCCTCCACGCTGCATTCCTATGACCCGTGCAATGGCAAACTCATCCTTAAAAAACAACCTGGGTAGAAGCGCTCTTCTGTAGGGGAGCATGTGTTTAGCCCTGCTGGGACCCGCTGAGGGCTTTGCTAATAAACCCCAGTTCTTGGCCCACCTGGGATTTTCCCGCAGTTGTGTCTTGACTGGCTCGTTTGCGCCACCCCATGGGAAAATGCTAGAATGCAGCTTCGACGGCTTTTGAAGGTGGATCCCACTATTTCAACCATTCTTCCCCTCTAAGCATGTTAGGAGACACCCCAGTAAACGGTTTTTCTCCGGAATTTTGAGCCTGGGTGGGGTAGTGAGGAAAGCACTGGGCCTGGCTTTTCAGGGACTAGTTCAGGGCTTTGGATGAGTCCCCTATTCTCCCTCCACTGGTCCCTCTTCTGCTGCTCTTATTTTTTTGTTTGTTTGTTTTAACTTTTCCATACTTTTAGCATCTGTATAGTCTTGTTTTAGGATTTATCGATTTTTGTACCTGTAGTTCCAAGTGGCATCCATCTGGGTAAAGGAATAATGTCTCTTGGGCAGTTTGAAAATTTAAGAACGACCACAACCGTCTATAATCAATATGTAAGTCAGTAAATATATAAATCTATATCATCTGCATGCATATTGATAAGACTGTCTCAGACACTTGAAACCACAAGCGCATGCTGTAGAGGAAAGGGCTGGCCCTAGCATTCAGATAGGCCTGAGTTTGCATCCCACCCCTACCGCTTATATGACTTTGATCAGTTACTCTCTGACTCTGAGCCTATTTCCTCTTCTGTCTAATAGGGATGGCAAATGCTGCTTCACGGGATTAGGGTGAGGGTTACGTGATGTCACATCGGCAGAGCCATGCAGTACACTGAGGCTGAGGAACGGCGGACTTTTGTTTGATGGAAACTTCTGTGATGGGTTGGGCTCTGCAGCTACCTGTTCACCTGGAGCTAAGCACTTCCGCCCTGAGGTCCGGATCTCTCTCTGGTCAAACGGGGTCTCAGTTCCTTCTCTCAGAGTTTTGTATATGCAATGATATAACACCCTGGGCACCTCCAAGCCCCAGGCCCCTCACAGGTGCCCAACAGCGTAGTTCCTTTCTTTTCAAAAGTATTGCCCCGTTGCCAACGAGGACAGAATCCATTGGAAAAACCAACTTGTGTTCATCCCATGATCTCTCTCTCACTCTCTTTTTCTGTCTCTCGCTCTCTCAAACAGACGAACACACACACACATTGCATTTTCGTTTTAGGTTTGTCACCTCTGTCAACAGAATTGAACCCAAAACACAAGCACCTTTGGAAGCTTCACAAAGGAACAGCGAATCCATTTTCAGCTTGTCGTCATTTAGCTTCAGTGTTCACCTCAGATGCCTGGGCCTTTATGTAAATAGTGGCGCGTTTGCCTGTCTCCCCACCCCCACGGGCCCCATCCCACCGAGCGGGCCCCCCTCGCCTCTAAATGGTGGAAGAGTTCTTCTCAGTGGCTACATTTTCAGAGAAGTGCTCTCTAGCCTCTCACCCCCAGCCCAAGTGACTTCTGCCACGTGTGTGCAGGTGAAGAGATCAGGACAGGTGTTTATCAATGTGCCTTGAGTCCATGGATACTCATGTTAATACCTTTACCGTTCCCAGTCACCTTTTCAGAGAGGCATCACTGTTCCATTTTACAGAGGAGACAAAGAGCTCATTCCTCACTTGCTGAACAAATACGTAGTAAACATCACTTGCTAGGAGCTGGGAATATAGCAACGAATAGCAGACACAGCCCCTTCCTTCATGGCTCTTACAGGATCTGACATGGGATGAGTTCAGGCGTCAGGAATGAAAAAATAGATTCTTCCAGCTGTAAGGCAGGGGCTATGAAAAGCTAGACGGTGGGGACATGCCCTATCTTGGAGGTTAGGGAAGGCATCCTCAGGAAGGCAGCAATTCATTCAAGACCTGAAGACACAGAGAGGTCACACAGGGGTCATGAGGGGAGAAGTGGGGTGAATTCGGTTCTACCGTGCCTCCTGGCTTCCCCTCCTTTGAATACTTGCATGTATATCATTGCATTTTCTGATAGCTTGTGCTTCCTACCTTTTTCTGCTGGATAGATTGTAGCTCTTTGCTAACAACAAGCTCATCTCCCAAGTACCTGGTACCTAGTACAAGTAATAAGCCCAAGTAGATGCTCATTTAATTTTTCAGTACGCGTGTCTATATATTCTTACCCACTTTGGCTATCCATCTTTGATGGAAACTTAGGTAAAAAGAAATTTATCTCTAAGGAAAACAGAAGTCTAAACTCAATGATCATAGCAACCTGTAAGTGATACTTGATTCCTGTTGGAAAGACAAGTGGGAATGGTGGGGATTGGGCCAAATGTGAGTACACATTGTCCATCTGAAGTGAACAGCCGTTCTTCAACTCCAGCTGCCTGTTGGCTTCAGATCTTGCAATATTTCAGAAGAAGTTAGCAACCTGGGATTTGGGCAAGTCAGCCATGATTTCAAACCTTGCTTTGATTTATAAAAACAAAAACCGAATGGAAGACATTGGCAGGCGAAACCTTTCTTGTGGGCCATGCTTATGAACTCTTCTTTAGAGGCACCCGAGGTCCTGAGGGTATTGTCAGAGCCCTGCGACAGGCCATTGCTCTGCTTTTAGTTTCTCCTAACCACCCTTTTCCTTCTGCTTTCCAGAAAGAGATGACCAGCAGGATGTGTCACTGACGCCCCATCTTACCCTTCGGAAGGAAGAGGAAAGCCATTTGCTCCTGGAGTCCCGGGTGGGCAGGAGGCAGACCTTTCTGGCTGACATGACACCAACTTCCAGGAACAGGCACAGTGGTGACAAATGGTGACACCTGAGAGACGCCCCCCGCCCACTCCGTGCGCTTTTCACCCTGAGTGCTGCTAGCTGCGACCTATGGACCTGGCCGGCCACAGCGTGAGAGCAGGACCACCCCTGCGCCCTCTTAGCTTTGGAAGGAGCCCCCTGCGTGTGTCCCGCTTCTGCCCAGCACCTGCCACCCCAGCGTTCCTGGAATTCAGGTTTTGAGACCGAGATTCTAGTTGTACTTCCCCACTTACCTGCTCTCAGCTGGCCAACGTTTCTGTATGTGTTTTCTAAGAACCCAGTGTGTTTCAGGGACATTCTAGATGCACAGCAAGTTTTCCTGCAACAAGCCTTCCTTTTGGGTCCCCGAAATCTCCCGGCCTCGTCCTGTGGCCTCTCTTCGTGCAGGGCTGTGGAGCGGTGAGTGACCTGAGAGCCCACTTCCCGCAGCGTACACACCATTTCCCTACTGGGCAGTTTTTATCAGGGACGTTCCGTGGGGTGGCTCATCTCTGCCCCCAACAGGATCTGCACACTTTTAACTCCAGGGAAGAGACTGGTCGCCAGTCGCCCCTGAACTGAATGTATTTTTTTATAACCACGCCATTCCTTCTCTCTTCCATTCGAGATGTTTTCCCCTGTCCCAGAAGAGAGAAATAAAAGGAAGTTATAAATGACCAAGGATGATCCGCAGGAGCCCCGAGCCAGATAGTGCAGTGTCTGTTCTTTGTGAAGGGGCAGGGAGTCATGGCTGTCTCTGCCTAATACTAAAGTTACAGTAAAAAAAAAAAGTACAATTGGTTATTAGTTTGTGTAGCTGAAACTCCCAGCAAACCTTTCCAGCTGGCCTTCTGAGTGACTCAATCCAGCCAATATTTTCTTCCTCTTCCTCCTCAGCCGGATTCTATTATGGCATAAAATTAATTTCTGTCCCAGTGATTATGCCGCAGTTGCCAGGGTAACCGTGGAGCTGGAGCTAACTACCCCTCTTCCACCCTTCCCAAGTTTTCTATTGCCGTGAACAGGATAATGCATCCTGCCTTTTGAAACCTCAGAGTGTTTTGGCTGACGAGACGTTGCCTTCTCTGATTCATTTACGAAACTATAGTGGCCCCGAAAGCCTGTGACGAGGAATACTTCCAGTGATTGTGTGAATTCGACAAAACAGCAGTTGGAGGGAAGTAGATCCAGAATGTAGTAGCGCATTTTCATGTGATGCTGATTCAGGAATAAGCCACTCTGATTTCGTTTCATTGTATGTCATGTATGAAAGCCATCTGTGGCTGCCCCCAGGGTCTAGAAAGCATGTCATTGTTCTTTGTCCAAACTTGGAAAAGGCTGACCGTCTAGGCATGGAGGCATCTGCAGGTGACCTAACCCAGCAAGCCAACCCTTGCTCTGTGTCCCCTCCACGTTGTCTCATGGAATCCAAATGCTGCTACCTCTCTCTGTATATTGTGCTTTGGTCAACAACAGACATCCACCCGTGTCCCCGCTTCTTTCTTGAGAGGACAAGATAGGCAAAGGTTTTCCTCAGCGTCACTTTTGGCAGAAAGAGTACCGGACTGTCCTAAGGATCCAGAGAACAGAGGAATAAGACCTTGCGATGCGCAATAAGTGCCACGCGAATGCTGAGCTGTGGGAGGGCGCGTGGCCCCTGAGCCTGCATGTGCCCCAGGAGGAACTTGGACATGCTGCGTGGTGGGAAACCACAGGAGTTTTGCATAAAAACAAATGGACTGTGTTCCTGCATTTCAACAATGTCTAATCAAGTAGGATGCTGGACTCTGAAGACATTTGTTATTCATTCTCTTTAAGGTTATTCGCTATTAACTGTTGGTGTGTATGAAATTCCCACTCAATTTTAAAAATCTAAATATTATTTTAAACTTCTTGGAACAGTGTACTCCCGGTTATATCGCTAATTGCACTAATCAGCTCTCCTAGGGTAAATCCTGGCACACTGCTCTTATTTTTTTAATGGCAGAATATTTCTATTCCCACAAAACTTTGGCAAATTCTAGAGAAAATCATAACAGGCTTTTTTTTTTTTTAACGTCTTTGGCCCGACTACATCAGAAGTGCATCTCATTGGAAATGCAGGATCTGAGTCCCACAAGCATCTCCGCTTCTCAAGTCTGTGACGAACACCTTATTATTTTTCTCTTAACCTGGTTGGCTCGCTTTCATTTTCCACTATTTTTTTTTTTAAGTTGAGTTATACATGAATCCACTCTTATTTCCTTTTGAGAAATTCCAAAATGGAACTTTCACAAGAGAAAGCTTGCAATGAATATCCAAAGACCCTTCACTTAAGTGTATCAGTTGTCAACATTTTTTAATAACATTTCCATATTTTCTTTCTCTGTAACTATACATTCTTATTGCTGAACCATTTCAAAATATGTTGCAGACACCATAAGCTTTAACATACTTTATCAATTGTCCCAACATGTTTATAGCTTTTAAAATCCAGCATTCATCAAAGAATCACGTTGTATTTAGTTGTCATTCCCTTTAGTTAATGGATTAGCGTTCTCCTTTTGTGTGTGTGTATGTGTGGTGTTGTGTGTTGTGTCTTTCATGACACTCAAAAAGTTTAGGCTGGTTGTTTGTAGACTGTCCCACAATCTGGAATGTTTTTTCTGATTCTTCCCTCATTATTAGATTCAGGTTAAACATTTTTTTTTTTTAGCAAGAATACTACATAAGTGATGCTCTTCATTTCCTATTGCATCACACCCGGAAGCATATAAAGTCTAGTCTCTTTTTATGATATTAAACTTGGTCAGTGGGTCCAGGTGTTATCTGCCCAGTCCGTTCGTTATAATGTTTCAGAAATCATATGAAGCTCAGAAGCTCAGTACATGTACATTTTATAGCATGTGAGACTATGCACATGTGCATTCCTTTCTTAATATTCTCAAAGAGGTCCAGTGTCTTCCAACGATTCCAACCATTGCAGTAAGAAGATACAGAAATGACAAACAATTCATCCATTTTCAATTGAACAGAGGGAGAGGGGAGCCAAAAGGTGCCCTGTGTATACAGGCAATCCTTGAGCAAACGGGCTAATGAGAAGTTGTGTGGTCCCTGTAGCTAGAGTTGGAATATACAGGGTCCCACAGAAGTAACACCCTTTTTTAAGTTTACCAGCTCATAAAAAAGGGATGCTACTTCTGCTGGACCCTGTATATACCATATTTTTCTGTGTATAAGATGATACTTTTGTCTAAAATTGTTAGAGCAAAAAGTGAGGGCTGTCTTATACACGGGAGTAACCTGTGTATTGATTTCTTAATGTTGGGTTAGAAAAATAGGGGTCGTCGATACATGGGGGCATCTTATACATGGAAAAAATTGGTACCGTTTTCTTTCCCATCCTAGGTGATCTTACATTCAGACCCATGGTTTTTGTTTTTGTTTTTTTTGGTTTTCTTTTAGAGAGCATGCATTTTCGATGAAGGTGGTTGCCCAGGATCACAAACATTGATTGGAGGGGGAGAACCTTAGATAGTACAGTGAGATGTGGCCCTCCAAAGGATGAAATGCACACAAATGTGATGACTATATGTGATACTAAAATTTCACGAGGATAAGGTGATGGTTAGGAATAAAATGTCTAAAAAGTCTCCCTAGGAGGATGACAATGAAAAGAAAATAGGTTGAGAAATACTCATCTAGAGTCTGTTTCTGCTGACAAGGTTGTTGATTTTCTCTTGGTGGGGTGTGCTTTCCTTCCAGAGGGAGGGCCAGGCGGAATGGAGACAACGTTGAGAGATTTCTTAATTCATTCTTTCTACCCTCCTAAAACATATTGGAACATTCCAGGCGAAAAACCTACTCTCCAATCAGGGATCTTCAGGCATAGGAACTCTATAGTGTGCTTTGGTAGAACCTACTGAACACTTGACAACATCTGAAATCCTTCCATTCAACTAGAGCCAAACCATTATCTGTGTGTGAGTTTCAGCTCACCTTTTTCAGAGTCCCGCATGAAGGAAGATCCAAGGACTATAGAATAAGTGGAAACATAATAAATGAGAGCTGTGTGGGACACCCATTCCATATGTGAACACCCTTACCCACACTTGATCTTAGCCAAAAGGCCAAGAAGTGATGAAGACCCTTACCAGTAGTCCTTCCGCCTCTTTCCCTATCGCGTTCTCCCATTGGCAAAATTCTCTTGCAAGTAGTGTTTCCCCATTGCTGCCATTTCTGCAGCCCAACGTGAAATCTGCCCAAAGCTCTCTGTGTCACTGTGCATTATGGATGGAAGCAACAGTGGACATGTAAGAAATTATTGTATGTTTTCTCCAAACAATATTGCATCTTTGCTGAGTCCTGAGTTTATTTTTATACATTTATTAATTTTCTTCTATTTGCCCACCCTGAATTATCATCTATATTTTGTTTAACCATTTGATTTATCTTCTTGAGTTTCCCTTTTTCCTACCTTTAAATTTTGTCATAAGACCACACTGTTTTGTTTTATGTTTTAAACACCTCTTTACTAGGCAAAGCATGAAGGGACTTGGATAGTACTCTGCTCATCATTTTGGGGTGATTTATGCCAATTCATTATTCTGGTTATTGATGAAAGCCCATCACTTTCTGTGGTCTCTCACTTTACATCATATCCATACTCCATGGGCATTACACTGTGATAAAAAGAAATATAAGAAAAGTATGTTCATGTCTTACAGAAATATGTACAAAGGCAAAATCACAAAGAGGAGTCAGATGAGTCACTTGGATAATACTGTCTGCATCTGTTTTGGGATCATTTTTGGTCCTTAATGAAATAGCTGATTCTCCTAGAATTAGCCAAACAAAATGTGTCTTGGAAATAATAGTGTTTGTTTGTTTGTTTGTTTGTTTTCTGCTTAAAAAAAAAAATCAAAAAAACTTTTATAACAGGCTGTTTCCCTCTGGGAAGTTATTCTGAGTGAGAAATTTTTAATGAATAAATAAAATTTTTTGTAACTTTTAGAAGAATCCAGTTCTAATCTGACAATTAAGCTGTTTTATTAGCTTTTAGTGTTCTAATTTCAAAGTTTTCCACTATCTTTTCTAATTGCATCAGAAACTCATTATTACCATATTTTTAGTTCTGTGTGTGATTAAATTAAGGGTTTGAATATAAGGACAGACTAACACAATTAAATCAATTAGAAAAGCAAGATAAAATTAAAGGATATTTATGAAATCAATTCTATATGAGCTTAGGAATTTAATTGTCACAAATAAAAGACACATAACCATCATCTATTCTGTCTTTTTGTGTGTGTGTGTGCTCAATTTATTTTTTTAACAAATATGTTCTTCATCTTGCAGTGGTCCTGAAACAACAAAATCAATACTCCCAGAAGAAACTTAACACCCTGTAGACGTTAAGCTGATCATTTAATCTATCTGATCTTTCAGTTATCCAAAATATACTCCCCAGCAAACATCATTGCATACTGTCTCAAACGATAAAGCAGTGTCATTGAAGAGCAATGGTAGTGTGATTTACTATAACAAAAATGTAGTTTATCTGACTTATTCAATGTGAAGTAGATTTTAAGCATAATACATTATTTTAACTGAAACCTCTTTATTTTAATGCAACATTCATTGAGTTTTTATGACAAAAAACAAGCAAAAATTTCCACTACCTAATAAATAAATGAGTGAGGAAATCCAATTCAATCTATCTAAACTTTGATTGGATTTATAATTGTATTACGGCCTACTAGATTAAATGGAACATCCGCCCCAGAATAAATCATATCATGCAATTGAGACATGACCTCATATACTATCAAATCAGCCAAGGGTAAGTACAAGCATTTTCAGGAAATATGTAGAACATGGCGGGGAAAGATATCAATAAAATCCTGTTTATTAACTCAGAAATAATATTGTGGATAACTATTCTCCATGACTGTACATATATCTACAAGGATGTATTTTGGATTGCTAAAGAACACATTCTGACAGACTTCCACAAGAGAAAGCAACATTGAAAAAATCCATAAGGTGTGACTTGTTTATTCGTCTAACAGCTAATTATTTCACTCAGGGCTCGTCTTAGTTGGAAATGTCATCACATGGAGGTACAACGGGGATGTCTGCCCCACCCAAGTCTCCGGTGATGGCAAAACCTTGGTCAAGATGCTTTACAACAGGGGTGGCCAACTTTTCTGTATATAAGATCTACTTTTTATCTTAAAAGTGTGTCACGATCGACTTGTTGTCATAGGCGTAGTCTAAGGGGGAAGAAGGGGTGTGAAATGCATACTGTGTTTATACGCTGTGTTTCAGTATCAGGTGCATTCCAGCGAGGTATGCATAGATAAATAAAATATACAAAACTATTTTTTATTTTTTAAATCACTTAAGTTTTCGAGATACAGGCTCATGAAGAAAATAAATTTCCAGACCCAACTTTTGATAGCAGCATTCCGTACATGCGGTACCTAAAAAATTCGATTTTCCGACACTTGTTCAAGATAGATTTTTACTAACTTAAAATGCAATTTAATTTTTTATCAACTGCAATGTATAAGTTGTTGTACTATTTGTTCGTAAATATGAAAAAGTTGTTATAAAAATGCACAGTATGGCTGATAAGTTGATTTCAATATTTCACTTTCGCGTTTTTTTGGGGGCCAGGAAAATTTATCATGAAAGAATAATATGACTTACTTTTTGCTAATCTATCAATAGCTCGCTGAGTATACCTCGTACTGAAATATAGATATATGGCTTATCTACCTACGTAAAAAACAACAACAATAATTATTTAAAGGGCCAAAAAACTCACGTCCAGGGGAATTAAAAGAACATGGATAATTATTAACAATATTTATTAATTCAAAGTAGCTACAGATAAGGACAGATTTAGAATTTACTTTGTTGCCTTAACATTCATGGGAAGACTGAGTTTGCATGTCTCTAACCAA
>PVKE010028482.1:0-20841 GCA_004027555.1 Craseonycteris thonglongyai
CTGCATTTTATTTTTAAATGAAAAAAATACATACTTTTAGTTTCAGGTATACAAAACAACATAATGATTAGACATCTACACACTTCACAAAGTGATAGCCCCAAGTCTACTACACATCTGACATCGTACATAGCTATTTCAATACCATTGACTATTTTTCCTATGCTGTACATTTACATCATGTGACTATATATTTTTAAAATATAGTTGACATTCAATATTATTTTATATTATTTTCAGGTGTACAGTGCAGTGGGTAGGCATTTATATAATTTATGAGGTACTTTTTCTGATAAGTCTAGCGCCCATCTGCCAATATACCTTGTTTTTATAACATTATTGACTATATTTCCCATACTGTATTTCACATTCCAGTGACTATTTTGTGGCTGCCAACTTGTTCTTCCTAATTCCTTTACCTTTCTCACCCATCCCCCTAACCTCCTCCCATCTGGCAACCATCAGTTTGTTCTCTGTATCTATGAGTCTATTTCTGTTTTGTTTATTTATTTCTTTTCTTTAGATTCCACATATAAGTGAGATCATATGATATTTGTCTTTCTCAGTCTGACTTATTTCACTTAGCATAATATCCTCTAGGTCCCTCCATGTTGTCACAATTGGTAAGATTTCATTCTTGTTTATGGCAGAGTAATATTGCATTGTATATATATAATTTCTTTATCCAATCCTCTATTGGTTAAGACTGCATTTTAGCATGCCATTCTTAAACATGGGCATTTGGATAAAGTTCCCAACATGAAAGGCATAACCAAAGACAATAGTAAAAGAGACTTTGAAAATAAGCACAGACATCGTAGGCAGCTGAAGAAAACTTTTAAAATGTAGAAAAAATACAGAGTTAATATTCTTGTAGAAATATGAGAAGATACTGCATCCATGAAATAAGAAAGGATGGTATTTAAAAAAAATTTGGTAGGCCCTCCTGCCCAAATAAAAGCCTTTGGGAATTAAACACATGATGTTAGAAATGTAAAAATTTTAGCAGGGTTCAAAGATTTATTAGAACTAAAATACAGGAGATATTTTTTTAAATGAAAGAGAAATATAGTAGTCGCCTCCATAGGGCAGCTCAGTATAGACTCCAAAAAGACCTTAGAACCTATGATTTCTAAAGACTATCCTATACATACTGGTACATTTACTATGTTGACCAAAATGGAAAATTAAAAAAGCAGATAATATCCTCAAGAGCAATGATACAGAAAACTGTTAGAAATAAAATGAAGGTGCCTCTACTAAACCACCCAAAATTCAGTGTTTTTCAAGTTGTGCTCCTGCAACCACCTCAAGTGGCAGTTCATTATTCATATTCATAGACACATCCCAGGACTAAAGAATCAGTATTTTTTGAAGTGAGTTTCTGAAGCTACCATTTTAAAGTTCCCCTGGACTCACTGCATTATCTATTGCTTTTTAGTAAACCAAAACAAATGAACAACTAACTTACCAACCAATCAAACCCAATAACCTATGTAAAGACACAGAGAATGACTCATAAAACAGACTCTGCTAGGTGTCTACCTAATCAATTCTCCCCTTCTTCCTTATCAACAGAATCCCTAGTTTGTTGTATTGGCAACATGTCCAACTAAAACACTAAGTTTTCTCACACTCCCTTACAGTTAGGAGTGGCTATGTGACATAGTTCTTATATAAACGAGATAGAAGAAGTCAACTGGGTGAGGCTTTCAGGAAAGATCTTATAAAAAAAAGAAAAAAAGAAAAAGATTCAGCTGATGTGCGCCCTCTGCCATTTCGATAAACACAGAAGAGGCGCCTGTCTTTCAGGGAGGGGGAAAGCTGTATGCTAAGGACGGTGGTGCAGGAAGAGAGGTGGTACAGGCAGAGACCGTCCCAGCCCTGAACTTCTTACCTCCAGACATCTAGTTATTTGAGAAAAACAAACTCTTTACGTATGAAGTTACTGGAGTGGAGTATTCTGTTACTGTTGCTGAGTGAAGTCGTAGTGACATCTCACACTTGTTCAAATGTTTATTTGAGATTGAACACATTTCACTGAGGGCCTACTGCGGGCACTGTGCTAGGAATTACACAATACACCAGACAAATAAGGGCTCTTTTTTTCATGGGATGTGGCATGCAGTGAGCGTAGAAGAACCTACAGATATTTGAGTCCAGGATTCAGGGAGGCTATGGTTTGCTGTCACAGACCCCAAAGCCATAGAGTCAAACTAAACCATGTGATTGATGTATCCAGGAAATCCTCAAGGAATCACGTGCCAGAAGGAGCAGTAGTCTGACCATTGGAAGACCTAGGTTTTAGCCGTAATTCTTCAGCAAAGTAGAATTGGGAGGCAACATGGGATACCTGCTTCATTTTTCCTGAATCCACTTATCTTATTTGGAAAACAAGAAGATTGGTCTTGATCATCTTTAAGGCTATCCCCAGCTCTAAACTATCGTGATTACATTGAACAAAGATGGACATGAAATATACATATACCAAACTAGAAAGTCTCTAAATTTCGATTCTAAGAGTTCAAGTCAGTACTATACTAAATAAATGTCCAGGAAAAACAAATCACAACTCCTCACTCCTAAATAAACAAAGAAACAAACAAACAACCACCTTGGAGGGAGTTGTGGTATGATGGAAGAAGTTCAGGTTTGAGTTCTGTGGCTGCCACTTAACAGATGGGTGAGCCCAAGCCAGATAATATCTCTAAGTTTCAATTTCCTCATTTACAAAACATTTTTCTTCCCTCACAGTGCTGCTTAAGGAAAACTTTTGTAAAGACCCCTTATGATTCAAGATATTGATAATGGCTTATAAGAGCTAAACCCTGCAAGGAAAATACATGAGTGTGGTCTGGTATCTTCAGTTTAGTTCATCACATAAGGCTAATAGATCTTTTGAATTTCTTTCTCCTTTGTGACCCATTTTATTTTTACACAAGAGAATAGACAAGAGAAACAAAACCAGCTAATATTCAAATCATCTCTGCTTGTTTCTAGCCCCAGTGAAGGTTTAGGGGAAAGGGTGGGTGGTAAAGAGGGAAATTGAGTTCAATTGGAGTGTGGGGATTATAGCACCTGCCTATGACCTCTAATTGTTCATAGTCAGTATTGTATAGTATTGTAATAATCTAGTTTTGTTTTATGACCTATCTATAGAAACAAGTATAGATATGAACTCTGTCTTCATATGCAGTCATTCGTGGATGACACAGGAGTGACTTTAGTTCTCGTATCCACAATTATTAAAAGTTTTATAATAACAGAAAGTTTGGTTTTGGGAGTGGCTCTATATATGGCAAAACTGCCCCTATACATTTCAACCAGCCAGTGGGTATGAGGAAAAGAGATAATCCTTTGATTGTAGGCAACATAGATAACAGCTGTACTTTGACCAGTTAATCATGACAGGTGAAGTTAACTTGAATGTGGTTGGGAGATAAGAAAGCCAATCTTTCTTTCTCTTTAGCCCCCTTTCCCATCAGCCCTAGACAAATTCTGACTATCTCAGAGTGCCATTTGCTAAGATTAGGCAAAGACATAACCAAGGACACATTGGAGAAGGCACCAAATGGGAGCTTATAGCTTCGCCTAGGCCATCACAACTAACACTCACAAGGTGGGTGAGGGAGGAACCCACAGAGTATAAGGGAAAGTGCGAAGGATGAGGGAAGTAGTAAGCAGTGATACTTTTCCTACCTCCCATGGAATAAGGGAGAGGAAATCAAAGCTCTTTAAAATGGAAATTGCATGTTTGCTCCCAAAATACCGGAGTAAATAAGGCAAAACCAGAAATTGTGTGTCACTCTGCTTGTGTCTGACACTCTCCCCTTCTGAAACCAAGGGACCGGATTCAACAAAGCCTTCCTATCAGTTCATATCTGTTCCAGAAATGCTAGGAACAGGGGGTAACTAACTACATTATTAGTAGTCGACAACTGCTGGTCACGAAGAACTCAGTCTGAAGCAGGACTGGCCCCAGACCTCACAGTATCTCACGATTCTCCCCCACAGTGTTGCACATCTGCTTAAAAACAGTGCACGCTTCTTGTAAACATTAAGCCATACTACCTGCTAAAATGAATTTCAAAATACAGGTACAATTCTGAAGCTCTTTTATGAGCCAGACAGAGCAGTGGGTGGGGTGGGGGGCTAGGGATGAGGGGAACAATGGTAGACGCTGAGGGACATGGCTGTAGAGAATGTGACAGAAATGGTCCTCTGTGACTTGTGGAGAAGGTGTCTGCCTACATTTTTAAAATGCTCTATTTCATAACAGCAGAGGTTTCCTGTGCTGAAACCCAATCTTTCCTACATTTAGGGCTGGCTCATATCTCCAGAGGTTATCCCTCCGGACCGAGTCACCTACACCTAGACCTCTCCAACCACTGCGAATGACACCCCTGCTCCGGACATGTGTCTACCCACTGGCCTATTAGCAGAAGCGGAATAACGGCTCGGAGGACTTAATCGGTGGCCTCTTCCTAGAGGCCAGGCGTCCTGGCATAAGAGCGGCACCTGGTTGGTGTCTGGATGGGGGCTAACGAGGACAGGCCGTAGAGGGTAAGTGCCCATGGCCAGGTGGAGCCCCCCGACAGCAGAGCTGGGTCTCTGGGCCAGAGGGGCGCCCGGGCGTCCTCGAATCCTCGGGGTGGGATGGAAGGCAGGGGCTTCACACCTCCAAGCTCCTCTCCCGCCACACGGGCGACCCAACTCGCCGAGAACGCAGCAAATTCATTCTGGGGTCCCTGAGGGCGCGCAGACAGGGGCGCGCGCGCCGTGGGAGCCTCCCGACCCCAAGCCCTCCATTTCCTCCGGTCCCTGCCCTGTCCGAGCCCCCTCCCCCGTCCAAGCCTCCCTCCCCCATGAGCCCCCTCCGCGTGCAAGCCCCCCGCCCACAACGGGGGCCTCACCTGCGCTGAGCTCCTCCGAGCCGTCCGCTGGCCGCTTGTCCTCCGAGTGCGGCGCCACCGAGCAGGTGCCGGGGCCCCGCCCGCCCGGGCCGAGCCACCAGCCGGCGCTCCCCGCCCCTGCCCGCCCCGATCGCGTGCTGGGCCTGGGCTCCCAACGCCCCGCACTTCCCCCCACGCCCCTGACTTTCAGCCGAGGTGGTTCCTGACTTCCGGACATGTGTCCTCCAACAGGACCTGTCCCTGGACACCCAGTGCAGCTGTGACCAACTGTGACCTATGATGCAAAACAATTAGGGAGCCTGGGAGGCAGCAAGGAGTTGCAGAGGCTGTGCTGAGGAAGGCTGTGTCATATCCTGGAACAGAAACCTGTGTGGTAGTTTATGCTTGGTATCACATGGCTTCGTTTGTTCCTTCCTTCATTCATGCATTCATTCAACAAATGTACCGCAGGCACAGTTCCAGGCACTGGGGTTAGAGCTGCAAAAGAGACAAAGTCCCCTGCCTTGAAGGAGCAGCTTCCTACTAAAGAATGCCCGGTTTTCTTTGTAGCATCTTGTGGTCTCAATGCTCTTGTCTGTAAGGTGAAGAAAGGCTGGATGGGTGACAGAGGAAGTCAGGGTTGAAGAGCCCCCCAACCCCTCCTCCCCTGATCTTTAAAGGTGCCTTCCAGAGCATCCATTGTCCACGCACTGCAAGAGATGCTGTATTTAGGTTTTAAGGAAAGGCAAATGCTATACACCAGCAGGATGGAAGGGGGTCGGGGGATCCTAAGTGCAGCTTCTTTTGATCAAATCGTCTGTTGGTGTTTGTTTGTTTGTTTTGTTAGTAAGTCAAAGGAAGGCACTTTTGAGGATAAGGCAGAGACCTGAGGAAATCTTTCCTCTAAGAGTGACTGAGGCCCGGTGGAATGAGATAATGGCAGAGCGGCACTGCTATTAGTTAAAAGGCTAATGGAGCCACACACTTCAGATGGATAATTCAGAGCCAGAGCTGGGAGAGCACCGCCTTTAATTTCCTAACTTGGAAATTCATTTCACTCCCAGGCCCTCACCCTGGCACTTGCTCTCACCCATTGTTTTTCAAATGGATGATAAGGTGCAGTCCTGAAGCCTGTCACCTGCGGAATTCTGTTCCCATTCACCAGATTCCAGTTTTGGTCAAGCTTTCTCTTGGTGAGGTTTTCTTTACCTTTACGGCTATATTAGACTGGCCAAACGTCCTGTTCTAAATGGGACAGAAAACAACGGTACTGTCCCATTTAAAATGGTAAATATGCTCAGCCTCGTCTCACTGGGCTAAATTCAAGTCAATACGTTGATCATATGTAATGTTTGAAGTGGGACAGTACCATTGTTTTCTGTCCCGTTTAAAATGGCATGTCTGGTCAGCCTTGTATGATGGAACGGCACACATTGCTTCAGGACAGTGACATCCTTCATGTGCCTTTTGGATATGCATACCCTTGATGGCCTGGGCAGTTTCACAAGTGTTCTTGAAGGGAACACAAAGATTTGAACATCTGGATTTGCATGATTTTGTGGGGTTTTCTGAGTCAAGTTATAGTCAACCATGTTCAGAGGTTATCTCATGCCACTTACAAGGAGAGCAATGCCTCTTTTAAAATTATTTTTATTTTTCAATTACAGTGGACATTCAATATTATTTTATTAGTTTCAGATGAATAGCATAGTGGTTAAACATTTATATAATTTATGAAGTGCTCCCCTTGATTAGTACCCACCTGGCACTATATGTAATTATTGCAATATTATTGACTATAATTCCTATGCTGTGTACTTTATATCCCATGACTATTTTGTAACTACCAACTTGTACTTCTTAATTCCTTCACCTTTTTCACCCTGCCCTCAACTCCTCCCCTCTGGCAACCATCAGTTTGTCCTCTGTATCTAGGCGTCTTTCTGTTTTGTTTGTTCATTTATTCTGTTCTTTAGATTTCACATATAAGTGAGATTATATGGTATTTGTCTTTCTCAACCTGACTTATTTCACTAAGATACAAGTAATACCCTCTAGGTAAAGCCATGTTGTTGCAAATGATAAGATTTCATTCATTTTTATGATTTATATATAAATATATAAATAATGTAATATGATATAATATGGTATAACATGATATGATATACTATGATAGTGTGATATAGTATGATATAGCATAGTATAATATAATATAGTATGATATAGTATGTATGATATAGCATGATAGAGTATGATATAGTATAATTAATGTAATTAATATGATATGATATGAATATAATATATAATATATAGGCTCTCTGGAAAAAATCTAGCCATAAATGCCTTTGTTTTTCATATTACATGGCTGAATACTTTCTGGACAGCCCTTGTACATCACATCTTCTTTCAATTTCACTTTTTGGTATTTATCCAAAGAAATCCAAAACACTAATTGAAAAAGATATGTGCACCCCTAAGTTCACTGCTGCACTATTTACAATCACCAACATATGGAAGCATCTTAAGTGCCCATCAAGAGAAATCCTCTTAACCTTAAACAGTTGGAACTAAGAAAAGAATCTCTGCCTCAAATTACAGTATCCAAGTGCCAGGAAAAATAAGTTTTCCCAAAGTAAGTTTGACTACCTTTGACTTGGCCTGTAAAAAACACGTAAATCAAGGTGCTTAAATCAAACAGTTAACAAAAGATAAATTTCTAGTATATCAAAAACTATAAATTAATACATTAAGAACTGCTAACAACTATTATAAAGCTATTTTAATATAATAGTGGAACAGATTACCATGTCAAAATATACAGTTATAGGTGGGCCTTAATAAACACAAGGATGGCATTTTAATTTATTTTATTTAATTTTATTTATTTATTTAAATTTATTTTGTTTTTGACACAGAGAGAGAGAGACAGAGAGCAATAGAGAGAAGAGGGAGGGCCCAGAGCAGTCTCCATAGTTGTGCATCATCAGTCTTCAACATGGTTTCATTCCACACAGGTGGGCGGGGGCTGCACAGGGCAGGAACTGGGCTGGGGGCCTCCCCCATGGGAGGCGTGCCCCCTTGAGCCAGGGGTTGAACCAGAGGTGGGGGCAAAAACCGAACCGGGGGTCTCCCGCATGGGAAGCACACCCCAGTTCAGCATATGGGTCCACACAGGCCAGGGCTGGGATTCATTCATCATCCCCAGGGCTGTAAAGTGAGCGCTTAACCCGCTGAGCCATCCCGGCTTCCCCAAGGATGGCATTTTAATTCAGTGGAAAATGGCTTAAATATTGCTGACATGAACGACTATTCTTTTGGAAGATCTTATAGAATTGCTCATTATTCAATCTCCCCTTGGCCATCATGGTACTGATTGGGCACATGGCCACCCAGAATGAGTACAAGGTTTTTCCAGACTTTCTTTTAGCTGGGGTGGGTTCTGTGACTTAAGTTCAGGACAATGAGCTGTGTGTGGAAGTGGTACAGGTGACTTCTAGATGGAGTCCTGAAAAGAAGTGTTTGTGCCCATCTTCTCTCTTCTGCTGACTGGAGTGTGAACATGGCCATGAGCATTTTGGACCATGAAAATGAATGGTGGAGTAAGAGAAGAAAGAGGCTGGATTCTTGGATGATCACCTGCAGTAGTCTCTGTACTAGTCCTGGAATGTTATGTGAAAGGGAAATAAAATTATGTTTTGTGTAAGTCACAGCTATTGGAAGTTTTTGTTATATGCAGCACAATCCATCACCTAACTCCTGCAGAATATCTTCTTGCTTCACACCATGAACAAACAAAAATTAAAATTAGATTAAAGGAAGATCTAAATATACTATTTACTTTGCCCAGTAATCACAGTTTAAAGACTCCATTGTACAGAACTAATACATCATACGAATTTAAACATTCTGATTATAGCATTATTTATAGTAGAAAATGTTTGTCAACATGAGAATAGTTAAATATAGTATATCATGCCTTTTCTATGATATATTGTGCAGTTATTAAAAAGGGTGAATTAGATTTATATTTATCGACCAGGAAAATAGTCATGATGTATTGTTGAAGTAAAAAAGTTTGCAGAGTAGTGAGAGATTTTTGTTTTTCTTTCTGTTTATGGTGAAATATATATAACATGAAAGTTATCATTTTAATCATCTTTAATTATACACTACAGTGGTATTAAGTGCATTCACATTACTGTGCAACCATCACCACTATCTACAGAACCTTTTCATCATCCAATACTGAAGCTCTATGCCCATTAAACAATAACTCCCCATTCCTCACTCCCTCAGCTCCTGGTAACCACTGTTCTGCATTCTATCTCTATACATTTGACTATTTGAGGTATCTCCTATAAGTGGAATCATATAGTATTTATCCTTTTATGTCTGGCTTAGTTCACTTCACATAATGTCTTCAAAGTTCACTCACTTGTGTTGTAGTAAGTATCTGAATTTTATTCCTTTTTAAGGTTGAATTAGATTCCACTATATGTATACACTACATCTTGTTTATCCAGTCATCTGTTGATGAACATTTATGTTGTTTCCACCTCTGGGTGTTGTGAATGATGCTGCTATAAACCTTGGTTCCTGCTTTTAATTCATTAGTGTCCTCATATTTGTCCAGGAGTAGACTCACTGAATCAAATGGTAATTCTAAGTTTAAGTGTTTGAGTAACTGCCATAATGTTTTCCACAGCAACTAAACCATTTTAAATTCCCATTAGTGGTGCACAAGGATTCCAATTTTTCCACATCTGTGCTAAACACTTGTCTTCTGCTTTTTGATAACAGCCATCCTAATGGGTGTGGTTTGATTTGCATTGTCCTCATGATTAGTGCTGCTGAGCATCTTTTCATGTATATATTGGCCATTTATATATCTTCTTTGAGAAATGGCTATTTAATTGCTTTGCCCATTTTTGAATTGGGTATACTGTTTTTTGTTGTTAAGTTTTAGGAGTAGTCTAGATATTCTGGATATTAATCTCTTATCAGATATGTGATTTGTAAATATTTTCTCTCACTATGTAGGCTGCCTTTGTACTCTTTTTTTCTTTTTTAAGATTCATTTTTATTGCTTTCAACAGAGAGAGAGAGAGAAAGAGAGAGAGAGAGAGAGAGAGAGAGAGAGAGAGAGAGAGAGAGAGAGAGAGAGACAAAGAGAAGGGTGAGAGCCCAGAGCAGTCTCCATAGTTGTGCATTAGTTTTTGATATAGTTTCATTCCAAAGGTGGGTGCGGGGTTGCGCAGAGCAGGAACTGGGCTGGGGGCCTCTCTCATGAGAGGCATGCCCCTGAGAGCTGGGGGCCTCCTACGTGGGAAGCATGCCTGGGGTTGGAGCTGAACTGGGGGCCTCCCACATAAGAAGCTCGCCCCGGTGAGAACTGAACTGGGGGCACACACCAGCTCAGCATATGAGTCCACATGGGCCGGGGCGGGGATTCAACCCTTGGACCTGGGAGCTGTACAACGAGTGCTTAAACTGCTGAGCCATCCCAGCATCCCCATCCTCTTTACTCTGTTGATAGTATCCGTTGATGAAAAACAGTTTTAATTTTGATAAAATCCAATTTGCTATTTTTACTTTTGTGGCCTGTGCTCTTGATGTCATATCCAAGAAATCATTGCCAAATCCAATGTCATGAAGATTTCTCCCTATGCTTTGTTCTAAGAGGTTTATAGTTTTACCTCTTATGTTTAGACTTTTTATCCATTTTTCAGTTAATTTTTATATATGGTATTAGATAAGGATCCAATTTCATTCTTTTGCATGTGGATATCCAGTTTTCCCAGCACCATTTGTTAAAAAAGACTGTTCTTTATCCATTGAATGGTCTTGGCACCCTTGTCAAAAATCGTTGACCAATGTGCAGGGTTTATTTCTGGGAATTCTGTTTTATTACATTGGCCTATATATCTGTCTTTATGCCAGTAACATACTGTTTTGATTAGTGAAAATTTGTAGTAAATTTGCAAATCAGGATGTTTGAGTCTTTCAAATTTATTTTTTATTTTCAAGATTGTTTTGGCTATTTGGGGGCCTTTGAGATTCTATATGAATTTTAGGATAAATATTTTATATATTCAAAAGAACATTTCTTGGGATTTTGAAAGGGATTTCTTTGACTCTCTACATTGCTTTGAGTAGTATTAACATCTTAAAATTAAGTCTTCCAATCCATGAATGCAAAATGTCTTTCTATTATTTATGTCTTCTTCAATTTTTTTCAGCAATGTTTTATAGTTTATTATTATTATTATTGTTAAATTTATTTTTGGTGACTTTGGTTAGTAAAGTTACACAGGTTCCGGGGGTGTACGATTCTACAGTACATCATCTATGTGTTGCATCATGAGCTCACCACCCAGAATCAGGTTTTTGTTTTTTCCCATCATTATATACTTGGATCCCCCTCCCCCTATAGTTTTCAGTATACAAATGGTTTCACTTTCATAGTTAATTTCTACATAGTTTATTCTTTTTGATGCTATTGTAAATAGAATTGTTTTCTTAATTTCATTTTTAGATTTTGTTGTTTATGTGTAGAAATGAAACTGAATTTTGAGTGTTGATTTGTATTCTATTACTTTGCTGAATTTCTAACAGTTTTTGTGTGAAACAGGGTTTTCTATACATAAGATCATGCCACCTGTGAATAGAGATCATTTTATTTTTTACTATTTAACTTGGGTGACTTTATTTCTTTTTCTTGCTCAGTTGCTCTGGTTACCTAATACTGTGTTAAATAGAAGTGGAAAAAGTGAGCATCCTTATCTTATTCCTTATCTTAGAAGAAAAGTTTTCTCTAACCACTGAGTATCGTGTTAGCTATTGGTTTTTCATATATAGCCTTTACTATTGAGATAGTTTCTTTTTTTCCTAGTTTGTTGAATGCTATTTTCATGAAAGGGTATTAAATTTTGTCAGATACTTTTTCTGCATTTATTGAAATGTTCATTTGAGGTTTTACCCCTTTATTTCTGTTAATGTGATGTATTATATTGATCGATTTTCATGTTAATTTATTCATGCATTCCAGGAATAAATTTTATTTGGTAATGGTGCATAATTCTTTTGATATGCTATTGAATCTTATTTGGTAGTATTTTGTTAAGAATTTTTTGCATCACTGTTCATAAGGGATATAGGTTTCTAGTTTTCTTTGTGTGTGTTTTTATTATTATTATTATTATTAATTACTAAGTTTATTGGGGGTGACATTGGTTGGTAAAAATTACATAGGTTCCAATTGTACAATTCTACATTATATCATTTATAGTATATTGCTTTGAGTGCTCACCACCCAGAGTCAATTTTCTGTCTTTTGTGGTATTTTTATCTGGCTTTGGAATCAGGGCGATGCTGGCCTCATACAATGGTTAGGAACTGTTGCTTTCTCTTCTTCTTCTTCTTTTCTTTTTTCTTTTTTTTTTTTTTTTTTTTTGGAAGAGTGTGAGAAGGATTGGGCTTACTTAGCTCTTTTAAAATATTTGGTAGAATCAACCAGTGAAGCCATTAGGTCCAGGGCCTTTCTTTGTTGGGAGGTTTTTGATTACTGATTCAATCTTCTTACTAGTTATAGGTCTGTTCAGATTTTCTATTTCTTCATTATTCAGTCTTTGTAAGTTGTGTGTTTTGGGGTATTTATCCATTTCATCAAGGTTATTTGATTTGTTAGCATATAATTATTCATAGTACAATTGTTTTCTTATAATCCTTTATATTTCATGGAATTAGTAGTAATGCCCCATTTATAATTCAAATTTTAGTATTTTGAATTTTATTTTTTAAGATTTATTTTATTGATTTTTGACAGAGAGAAACAGAGACAGAGACAGAGAGAGAGAAGGGGGAGGCCCCAGAGCAGTCTCCATAGTTGACATTAGTTTTTTATATAGTTTCACTCCACAGGTGGGCACAGGACTGCGCAGGGCAGGAACTGGGCCAGGAACCTCCCACATAGGTCCCAGCAAGAACTGAATGGGGTGGGGGCACACCCCAGTTCAGCATGTGGGTCCGCACGGGCCGGGGCCGGGGCCAGGATTCAATCCTCGGTCCTGGGGGTTTCAAAGCGAGTGCTTTACCCGCTGAGCCATCCCAGCTTTCCCTTAGTAATTTGAATTTTATCTCATTTTTTTCTTGTCAGTCTAGCTAAAGGTTTGCCAATTTTGTTAATTTTTTTTGAAGAACCAACTTTTGGTTTCATTGATTTTTCTCTATTGTTTCTCTGTTCTCTATTTTATTTATCTCTGCTGTAATTTTTTAATTACTTCCTTTCTTCTGCTGCCATTGAGATTACTTTTGTCTTCTTTTTCTAGTTACTTGAGCTGTAAAGTTAGATTGTTAATTTGAAATCTTTCTTGGCTTTAATGCAAGCGTTCATAGCTAGAAAATTTATAGCTTAAATTTTCTTCTTAGTACTGCTTCTGTTGTATCCTATAAGTTCTAGCATGTTGTGTTTTTGTTTTCATCCATCTCTAAGTATTTTCTGATTTCCCTTGTGATTTCTTCTTTGACACATTTAGTGTGTAAGAGTGTGTTGTTTAATTTCTCACAAATTTGTGAAGTTTCAAGTTTTTCCTCTGTTATTGATTTCTAATTTCATCCTGTTGTGGTCGGAAAAGATATTTTGTATGATATCCATCTTTTAAGTTCTATTGAGATTTAATCTGTGGCCTAACATATTGTCTATCCTGGGGACTGTTCCATGTGCTTTTGAGAAAAATTTGTATTCTGTTGTTGTTGGGTAGAGTGTTCTGCATATGTCTGTTAAATGTAATTTCTTTTCTTCTTTTCTTTTTTGGTTGTCTTTTTGTTTCACAATAATGAGATCATATTACATACACACATAAATGTGTGTGAGTGCATGTGTGTGTGGTACATATATGAGCATAAAGGAAGATGTGGAAAGCTACCTTGTACATCATGGTAATAACACTGGACAGGAGGGAGGGAGGCGAGAGATTGTTAACTTCTTTTCCTAAATTTGTTGTAAGCTGAAGTGCTGGTAAAGGTGGTGGAATTTAGTTTGGGTCAAATATGATGACTATGTCAATCATGGCCTTAGGACCAGTTGAGCAGTGGGGACTGTAATTTGTTCTACAAATCCTCTTATATGAAGTCCTTGCAGAAATTGTTTCTGGCCATTACATGAAAGGAGGCTCTGTGATGGATAGGACTTCAGAGAGGATGAGTGGCTAAAAGTGCACAACATTAGTCAACTCTTGTGCAATGCTTCCAAATCCTGTCAGCCCCACTTCTTGCTTCAGTCATGGCTGTGGTAAACAATTCGTGCATGCTTTCACAGGCATTTTGAAGGTGCAATTAGAGAGTGCTTCTCTGTCTGCTTGTGCTGTGACCTCTTGCTTCCTGCTTTGGGACTGCTCTAAGGCTTGCAGGGTGTGGTTATGTATGTGCAACTCAGAATAAATGCCCATGAGACCATTCGCTATCAGTGGGGAATAGTAGTCAACCCCTAAATGATTCACTTTTGTCCCAGGGGTAGATAGTTCTGAGACATATTTCAAAAGATTCCTCAAAAATATCAGTCAGGAAAACATTCCAGTGGCCAACTTGTCCTTATATAGTGTGCAATCATGTTCTAGGCCCTCACATTCACTCACTACTCACTCACTGACTCAGCCAGAGCAACTCCCATTCCTGCAAGTTCCACACCTAAACAGGTGTATCCTTTTTTATTTTTACTATACTTTATTCTTACTGTACCTTTTCTATGTTTAGGTACAAAAATACTATTTCGTTATAATTTCCTCTTGTGTTCAGTACAGTAACATGCTGTATCTGCTTAGAGCCCAGGCATGTAGCCTAGGTGTGTAGTAGGCCATACCATCTAGGCTTGTGTAAGTATGCTCTGTGATGTTTGTACAATGATGAAATTGCTAACAATGAATTTCTCAGTATTTATCTCTGTCATTAAACAGCACATGACTGTATATGCTTCAACATGTATAACTAAAAAATATGACAGTAAGTAAAAGAAGCTAGATGGAAAAGATGAAATTTTTCACAATTCCATTTATAAGAAATGTTTAGAGAAGACAAATACGTAGAGATTGAAAGTAGATGAATAGTAGTCCGGGGCTGGAGTGGGAGCAGGTGCTAGGGGTTGATAGCAAATGGAGTCTTTTGGGATAATGGAAGCTTTCTATAACTGAATTGTGGTGACATTTGCAAATATTATAAATTTACTAAAAATCATCAAGACTGGTAGGAGGGGCAGAGACAAAAAAATGGGCTGACCCCAAAGCCACAGGTAGTGGTTGAGCACCAGGAGGGACACCTTGGTGGCAGAGATTTCCTCTTGAAGATTGAGGGGACCCAGCTCCACAGTGGGCTCCCCTAAGGTCCTGTACCTGGTAGAGCAGACCCCACATTTGACAGTGAAAGCCAGCGAGGATTCCATCTCTTTGTCCTGGTGAGATGGAAGGTGGCTGGAAACCCAGATGTCTTCTTAAAGGGTCATGCGCAGACTCATTCATTTGCAAACGTTCACCTGGTTTTCAGTGAGGGGTGGCAACTAGAGATGTGCCAGAGACATACAGGAATAGCATGAGTTGTGTGACTTCAGGGCTAGGGCTATATGGACAGCCACCATTATCATGTGTAACCTACAGGAGGGCACCATCTTTCCTGTGTTGAACTCATTCCCAAAGGGCCAAATCTGAGAGCCCCTTGGTCTGGTAAAATCTGCATGCGTGTGTGTGCATCACCTTTATAACTCCCTCAGACCTTGCCCGCCCAGCGAGTGCAGCATAGCCCAGGACACTCTCAGTTTCTGAAAGGCTGGCTTCATCCTGCAAGCTGCAAGAGGCTCAGACATCAGCAGATGTCCCTGGAGGCTGGGAAAACTTCAGTGATGGGCAGCCAGCTCTAGCTGGTGCTACACCCCTCCTTGGGTGCTCTTGGGCATCTGCAGGCCAGAGGCGAGTGGTGGCTGGCCTCGGTGCTCTTAGAGCATTTTGCTGAGTGGCCACTGGCTCAGCACTGGTACAAAAACGGAATCTGCATTAACTCTGTAAAAACTATAGGCCACGCCTCGTGACTCCTGGGACTCCTGCCCCACTAAGCTAGTGTGGGACTGATGGGGGTGGGCCCCGTACCACAAGCTGCTGGAGGCTTGTACAGCAGTGGACAGCCTATGATGGCCTGGCAAATTTTGGGGGGTAGACGGTCAGCCCCAGCTCATGCTGCAGCCTTTCTTGGGTGACTCTTGGGGTTCTGTGGGCACAAGGTGAATGACAACTGGCCATGGTGTGCTCAGGGAATGTTGCAGTGGCCACAGGCTCAGCGCTGGCACACAAACTGTGTATTAACTTTGTGAAAACCACCAGTGTATCCCATGACAACCTGGGACCCTGCCCCACCCAACTCAGTGACATCACTGGGGGCACTGAAACACCAAATCAAACAGACTGGTCTGCACACCTAATGAAGCTCTTTTATCAGCTGAGCCTGGGCAGCTAGCAGGTGGCAACAGGTCTAGGGGAGCATTGGACCTTTTGCTAAGCTGTCCCTGGCCCGATACTGGTGACAAATGGCCTTGGTTTACAGAAAGGCCACTCCCACACATCTCCAAGCCCCAAACAGGCAACAACTAATTGCATATAGCTTTGTAGCTTCTACCAGGTAACCCTGGGCCAGTCACAGGCAAGGCTGAGATTGGCCTGCATGGGAGCCCCTCCCATGAGGCACCATAAACAACTCACGCAGAGGCTGGCTTTAGACGACATCAGAGCTCTACTTCATTAGTCTCACAAGTAGCACAGCCAGAGAGTGGTCGCAGCATGCACAAGAGCCCACAAGGGTGAATCCCCCTCTGAGGGGTCAGGCCCCACACAGCAGCTCATACACTGTGGGCTTAGCTCATTCTCACAGTTAGTCAGCCTGGGAGTCAGTTCCATCCACTGATGTGCCAACAACAACGGAATGCACACAAAACATAACAAACACTTCTGTAACACACGCACAAGCGATTAGGGAGACTATGCCCCTGGGCCACATAGGAAATCCATTACATAAGACCACTGGCAAAGTCTGAGAGACATGGGAGATCTACTTAATACATAGAAACAAACACAGAGAGGCACCCAGAAGAAGGAAACAGACAAATATGTCCCAAATAAAAGGACAGGAGAAAACTCCAGAAAAAGTACTAAATGAAATGGAGGCAACCAACCTACCAGAGACAGAAGTTAAAACACTGGTTATAAGAATGCTTAAGGAATTTAGTGAGAACTTCAACAAAGAAATAGCAAGCCTAAAGAAGGACATAGGAACCATAAAAAAGAACCAGTCAGAAATAGAGAGTACAATAAATGAAATAAAAATTGCACTAGAAGGAATCACCCATAGACTAAATGAAACAGAGGATTGAATCAGCAATTTAGAAGACAAGGTAGAAGAAAACACCCAATCAAAACAGAAAAAAGAAGAAAAAATTTATAAAAAGGAAAATAGTTTGAGACCTCTGGGACAACATCAAGTGTAAAACATTCGCATCATAAAAGCACCAGAAGAAGAGAGGGTCAAGAACCTATTTGAAGAAATAATGACAGAAAACTTCCCTAATCTGGTGAAGAGATAAACATACAAACCCAGGAAGTGCAAAGAGAACCAAACAAGAGAAACTGAAACGGGCCCACACCAAGACACACTATAATAATAATGGCAAAGGTTAAAGACAAAGAATCCTAAAAGCAGCAAGAGAAACACAACTAGATATTTACAAGGGAGTTCCCATAAGACTGTCTTATTTCTCAACAGAAACTTTGCAGGCCAGAAGGGATTGGCACGAAATATTTCAAGTGATGAAAAGCAAGGCCTACAGCAAAAACTATTCTACTCAGCAAGGCTATCATTTTAGAATTGAAGGACGTATAAAGAGCTTCCCACACAAAATAAAAAAGCTAAAGAAATTCATTACCACCACGCCAGAATTACAAGAAATGCTCAAGAGACTCCTTTAAAAAGAAGGAGGAGGAAAACAAAAAACAAAAGATAAAAATATGAATAATAGGGGATGCCGGATGACTCAGTAGGTTGAGTGTTCTCTTTGCAGCCTTGGGGTCCAAGGATCGAATCCTGGCCCTAGTCCATGCGAACTCACATGCTTAACAGGTGTGGCCCCCATGTCGGTTCTCGCTGGGGTGAGCTTCCCATTTGGGAGGCCTCAGTTTGGCCCCCAGCTCGAGGGGGCGTGCCTCCCACCCCGCCCACCTGTGTGGAATGAAACTATGTGGAAAACTGATGGCATAAAACCATGGAGACTGCTCTGGGCCCTCCCCCTTCTCTCTGTGTCTCTGTCTCTCTGTCAAAAACCAGATAAAAAAAAAAAGTCACTGCATCACCCTAAACACAAGATGGCGCTGTAGGCTCAGCCAAACTGCCTTGTTAGGCTGGAAAGATGAACCAGGCTCCTCTGGTTCTCAGGTTGGGTCACTTCAGTTGCTAGGACAGAATTTCCAGGATGGCTGACTGAAACTACAATTAGAAAAGCAGATTCCCTTGGGACTTCATTTTTCTATTTTTAAAATGGGAAGTTTAATTCTGTCACTTACCTTCAAAAAGAGTGGAATGACATAAAGTTGTTCATAAATATTTTCTATGTGTCAGTGAAGAGATATGCTTTAATAAAATTCTTTCATTCACACACAGTAAACGGACAGAAGATGGTGACATGAAATCTTTTTTTTGAGATAATAGAATCTCACCTGCCTCCTGATCCCCATTGAGGATTATAATAAGACTCCCAGCACACATTTTTCTAGAGCCCATATGTGCATTTTGTGCCTTCTGCAACACTTGCTTGTCTCCTTTTTCAATGACTCCCAGCTCTCGCTGTCAGAGAGTTCTGAATATAAGAATGAAGAATAACTATGACTTTACACATATTCTCTGAAGGTAGTTATTGGCTCCACCCACCAGCCTTATTTATCTGAAACATTCTATGGTCCCTTGTCAGAGCTCTTTCCCATCATTTAAAATAAATCTGATGCTTCTCTGAACAATCTCCTCGAGTTTTGTACGTGTCTTCAGATATAGATGCCCTCTTAACAAGCACACTTGATTCACTGCTCACGACCAGCTTGGGCCCACTACCATCCTGGAGTCCATTTCTTACAACAATCAAGTCTATATCAAATTTGAATTTGCTTTCTTTTCTTTGAAATATATTTCTGAGAACTGTAATCCCACTTCAAGAGAACTGTATGTATATGTTTACCAAAAACATGCTCTAGAATGTTCACAAACGTCTATTACTAATGCCACCAGAATGGAAACTACCCAAATGCCCCATAGTAGAATGGATGAATAAGCTAAGGTATATTTATTCAATAAAATACTGTACAGCAATGAGAATGAATTAACTATAATTACACAGAAGAAGAATAAATTTCATAAACATGTTGAGTGAAAAAAGCCAGTCATGAAATTGTACATATTCTATGATTTGACTACGCAAAGTTCAAATAACAGGACAACTAATCTATAGCATGAGAAGGAAGGATAGTGGTTGTCTTAACGATTGGGGATGGTAGTGACTGGAAGTGGGGTTGGGGGTTACAGGTCCCGGGGCATGCTTGGTCAATCCAAGATGGTGGTACTCACCCCCGACCCCCTTGTGACCCTTACCCCCTCAAGGTCACAGAGCTGTCAACTCAGGGCTGTGGGCACATGTGGATGTGGGGGTTGACTGCCTTGGGGAAGTTTTGCGGCTGGAAAGTTGCTTATCTCTGCTTCTGAAAGTAGCTGAACTGATGGTGCCGGATCTGGGCGGTTTAAGGGAGTGGAGCCAAGTCCCGTACCTAGTCTCTCAGTTTCATAGATGTGTTTGCTTGGTGAGAATTCACCGAGGGGGTAAACTTAATGACGTATGTATATTCATGTAGGCATGGTTTAGGAAACTTACAAAAATAAAGAAAAAATGTATTGCCATGTATAACTGGACTCTATCCTGGACTATTTTGGAAACTGCAGTTTGAAGAGTGCAAATGCTTCCAACGGGCCCTGCCCTGTGTGACCCAGGCTCTGGACGGTCACCCTGTGAGAATAAGAAGCCAATTTTAAAGGAAGCTACTTCTATATCTTTACAGTCTGTGTGTAGGTAAGGGATGGGGAGCTAGAGGGACCTGGTTTGGGTTTTATCTTTAATGCACATTGTTCTCTGGTCCTTTAAGAGGAATATAGGTTTTAGAATTCTTCGGGGGCCATGCTACCCTCCCACTGCTCACCACTTGATTGTCTTTGCTGCATTGTTCTGAGTCTTGGCCACACAGACCTTCCCAAATAACTGCAGTTGTCATCATTGTTCGGAAGACTATTTTGGAACATTGGCTTAGCTTGGTGATATGAGGGGATACAAGAAGGGCCCAGCTGTTGGGAGGCCCAGCACCAGGGAGTTGGGGGTGGACAGGAAGCCACAGGGACTGTGCTGTGGGAGGTTCCCGGCAGCTCCGAGGTAACGCAGTTTCTGACAAGTGTTCCGTCTTGGTGTGGAGAACTGGAAACGAAGAGAAGAAAGGATGGGTAGGATTGCACGTAGGTAAGGGAAGCTGTGGAAGATCATTGGAGCTGGAGAAAGGCAGAAGAGCAAAGTGGTTAACAGAGGAAGGGGTCGCCAAGTGATGATGGCCGTTGAGGGGCACTAATGGTGTTTTGACATGTTGTATAAAGAGTCATTTCTACGGCCTGGAACTGGGGACAGCTGTTAGGAACCTTCTATGAGATGACAGTAAAGTGAGCGGGAGAGAGGGGGCATGATGATTAACAGGCCGCCTCATGTTGAGTTGGATAACATGCTACCGCCTTTAGCAACTTAATAGGTGATCAGACGGATTCTAAGCTCAGAATGCTCTGCTAAGGCTTTGTTCCTAGGTAAGCTTGCAGAGCCTGGCTTTTCTTTTCCTTATAATGAGTTCTA
>PVKE010028483.1:0-20886 GCA_004027555.1 Craseonycteris thonglongyai
CACTATCAGTACACAGCTCTCACCTTGGATATGCCAGAGACAGCCACTCTTCTTGCCACCAAGAAAAGAATCCATTTCAACCTGGCATTATAAAGTCAAATGGCATTTCCATGCCCCTCCGTCATACGCAGATATCACCATCCTCAGACGCATCCACCTCCCACACTGCATGTGCACCTTTCTCTGAACTACGTAGCACTTTATAAGATCGCACAACGTTTCTTAAGGGCAGCACGTGCACGATACACACATATTTTCCTTAATGCTGGTTACATCCAAGCCGAGTTTTCCTTACAAGCTTCTCCCCTTAGGCTACTGGCTCAGTACATTTTACCTTCTACGTATTACATTCCGCATTTGTCCCTGCAGCTCCATTTATAGGGCTGCCATTTTCTTTTTATCTCTGCTTCTTCATGCCCATGAACCACTTCCTTACATTCACCACTGGTGCCCTCTCTCAAAAGTCAGGCCACACCAGCTGAGCTGGTACAATAGGCCCCAAATCTGCCTCCCCCTTCTCCCCACCCCCACCCCCACCCCCATGGCATTTACGAATTCTTCTGCCAGTGGTTGTTTTCTCTTAAAATTTCCCTCACAAATGGCTTTCACCATTCCTTCCCGAGCCAACCTCCTCCAGCCCAAGGCCACTGTATTCCAGTCCGCCTCATGCCCTTCTCTTCCTCGTCCCTGTCATTGAGCCCTAATGTTGCACAGAAGACTGCCACGCTCTGGCCCCAACATCATTTGCTTTTAGTTATAAAATCAAAATTAACATTTTTTATTATTAAAAAGGTGGCAAATGTTCATTATGAAATATAGAAAATGCAGAAAAAGACAAAGCATAAATTAAAGCATAGTTCTATGGCCCATGTATGATGTCTATAAATATAATGTAGACCCTGATAGAAACACGCTATCTTTCTTATAAACAGAGCTCCCCTCTATGCTGATGTGGCAGCATATCATGTGCTCACTGAATATTCGTGGATGCTCCCATATTTCCGCACACTCTGTGAGGTTATGTGGGGCCTTCTGATTCTTCATGTGATGCATGTTACTTCTGGACTGATGCAAAAGGTGTGGCGCACCATCCTCTGGCTTCCTCGTGTTCAGGTGCTAGAGCTCCCAACAGCTGGTATCTTTGAATAACTATATGAAACACAGCTGCTCCATTCCATTCCATTCCTTCCAACCTTGACCTAAACTGGACAGATGAGACCTGAGGTCAGTACGATGTATGGTTGGGGTATAAATTTTGGACACTTGTCAAAATATGAATGGTTATCTTGTGCCACCAAATGGGATGCAGTTAGGGATGATAAATGTAGATAGTGGAGAGAAAAGACCCAAGGACCCTGGAACATACCCAGCATTAGGAGAAAGGGAAAGGTTTTAGAAACCAGAAAAGAAGGCTGAGAAAGGGTGACAGTGTGTTAGGAAGAGGGCAGTGTTCTGAAAGCCGCATGAAGAATGTGCATCAGGAAGGAAGGGAAACACATTGATATACAGTGTTACTGACTCACAAGGTAAAGTGAAAACCACGACTAGCGCACGAGACTGAGCAATGGGAAGTCATCTGCTTCCCGGATGCAGAGTTGTGTGCAATGGACCCGGGGCAGAACCCTGATTGGAGTGTGAGCAGGCTGTGCCCACTCGGCTAATAAGCCCACCAAAGGCATTCTTCAGTTCTGTTACGGTGCTGTTGATCTTTTTCTTTTCTTTTCAGTTCTTTCTTAGGATCTCAATTTCTTTCCTTACATGCGCCATCTGTTCTTGCATGCTGTATACTTTATCCATACTTATCCAAAGCCTTATCATATTAATCACAGTGTTTTAAATTCCCTGTCTGGCTATTCCAATATCTCTGCCATGTTTGATTCTGCAGTTTGCTTTTTGCCTTTAGTGGCCTTGCTAAGTTTTCTTCCTAGCTGGATATGGTATACTAGGTGACATGAACGGCTGTCAATAGTCCTTTAGGAATGGGAGGGGGAGCTGTGATTGGGGCCGAGGACGAGATTCTGTAGTGCTATGAACAGGTCTGTCTCGTAGTGAGCCTGTGCCTCTGGGCTGTGAACCTCAGAAGATTTTCTGGGAGTTTTCTCTCCCTTTCTGGAGGACAGGACAGCTAGAACTTGCTGGAGCTGGGTATTTCCCTCCTCAGGTCAGGGAGGCTCTGGCGATACTCTAGCCGGCTAGGTTCTGGTGAACTCGTTTTCCCGGAGGCCAGGCCTTGTTAAGCACAGAGAGCTCTGACGGAGCATTTCAGAATTCCTGTTCCCCTCCCTCTGCTGCAAGCCAGAGAGGATTCTTCCCCTACATGTATTGTGGGAACGTCATTGAGTGTTGAGAGAAAAATCTCACAGCACTGTGGGGGACCCCCCTGCATCCCACCTGTCTGTCTCATCCGTCGTGGGCTCAGCAGTTCACCCTTGTCCTCCCCTTTTATGAATCTAGAAGAAGTTGTTCGTTCTTCAGCCCTTTCATGTTTTCACTTGTTGTTAAGATGGAGCTGAGACTTCCAAGACCCTTAATGTGGAACCAGAAAACAGCTGGGTTGAGTTGCTCCCCTTTTCGGTGTCCTTGCGGATCTGTTGGCAAGAAGGTGGCATGGCCTGCCTCTGGGCCAGCTAACCAGACAACATTTTGAATCAGCATTTCTTCATCGTTAACACTAAATTACTTATTCAAATTTTTGTTTCATCCCACACAAATAATCTCAAGACAAACTTCAGTTTTATACATGTGTTGATATCATTAGTACCCCACACATTGCCTGGCACATAGTAGGCACCTAATATCTTTCTAAGGAACTGATTTTTTCTTTTTTCAATGTCAGGCCACAGTCTACTAAGCATAAGGTGACCAGACGTCCCGCTTTTGGCGGGACAGTCCCAATTTTTAACAATTTGTCCTGCGTCCCACGGCATTTTAAAAAAGTCCCGATTTTTGGAAAGAATGCACGACAAGCTAGGGAACGGCAGGAGATAGACCCAATTTTTAATCAAGAACCCCCTCCCCGCTGGTCAATGGTGTCCCGCTTTACCAATGTTAAAATCTGGTCACCTTAACTAAGCAATAGAGTCCACTGAAGCTGAAAAGCTCAACCAAAAAAACAAAATTAAAAAGCACTAAATTCCTTAAAATCTGGCAGAAAGCATAAAACTCACCTATTTCACAGGGCTTACAATAAAACTGAGAGCCTGCTTATAATATTTGACCAGCAGCTCCTGTGGCACTTTGGTGGGAGAAACCTAAGAGTTCCCCGGAGCCATTTTTGACCATATTTTGGTGGCCTCGCTCACCACATTGCTGATGGATGAACCACACAGCTCAGTAACTTGACCATGGGTAGACCATTTGAGTGATCATTTAGCCAATAATCAAAACGCATGAAGACAGGAGCTCCATGACGTTGTCTGTTGCATCTGAAGTGAGGCCATAGCTAATTAGCAGAGATAATACCCAGGCTGCTGGATTCAGAGCTCTAGCCTGGGGCAGACAAGGGGAAAATGAGTTTATTTCCAATAGTCGCTCTGTCTTACCTTTACATGCATAAACCAAAGAGGAAAAGAAAATAAATAGCCCATACTTTTGCATTTTTATAATAAGTTTGAAGCTAAACACTGGGAAGCCTTGTCAGCCCCTGCTAAGCTGATTCCAATTAAGGCTCCTGGCAGAGTTCCAGCTGTTTTACTTCCTCAAATAGCACAGAGCATAACAAGGTTTATGAAGCATTCAAAAGTCAAATACCCTATTAACATAAACATGTAGTGAAATCAACTCTTCCTCCAATTTTCAGCTTGCTCTCTTTTCTTTCTTTTAGGGTGGGCTGATAGAAGATGATGTTTGCTTCCTTTGGGGCTTTTTGTGTGTGTGTTCTAGAATGCAAAGAAAGGTTTCCTTTTGGAACAGAACAGGACTAATCCATGTACCTACTCACAAAGGCACTTTTATTGCAAACGCATTCCTTCTGAAGTTAATTTTGATACCAAGGGCTTAGGCTTTTATTTTCCATAATACCGTTGAATCTAAAAACAAGAGGAAATAAGTCAGTGGTTCAAGCTCAAGTGTTTATTGTGATTCATGCATCCCTCCTGGTCTCCTCAGAAATGGATTTGTTAACTTGGATTCCCATCGCTGAGATTTCATGTGAGAAAGGGTCATTCGGCTGGAAACAGAAGTCAAATAAACCTCAAATTGAAGGATATAATCAGGTAAAATGTACCAAGTGCAAGAAAAACAAGCCAAAACTTGAGGCAATACATTTTTGCAGAGATTGAGTTTAAGAAATAAGGAAGAAGGAATTTCGTCAGGAGCCAGCATCCTCTTTGACAACTCCTTTAAAAGATGACAAGTTAAAAGGTAACTAAGTCTTCCTTAGACAGTATTCCAGGTACATCCACCTTGTACCATCAATTCAATTCAATAATTTAAAAGAGGAACTAAGTAAAAGTAGTATGTTTTCTTTCCCCAGTGATCTATGTTCTTTCTTAGAGAATGTGAAAATGCCTTTAATAATGGAAAAAAACACACACATATACGAGGGCTGTCCAGAAAAATTCAGCCATTGTCAGTATAACAAGAATGGTTACATGGCTGGATACTTTCTGGTCAGCCTTTGTATGTGTGTTTGTATACTTACAAACACATATGTTTTATAAAATGAACAGAAATAAGTATGTACATGTGAATCCTTAATAATTATAAATGTCAAAATATTATTATCAAATACTCATTCATCTGATTAAGAAAAATGTAATGAATACACAAATCTGGAATTTTAATTCACTGCTGCAATTTCCATATTGAAATGTTGAGATATTTCCATGAAAATAATCTAATGAGTGGGAGGGGAGGTGGGAGTGGGCACCAGCATTATGGACACACTCAATGGTTTGGTGGTTACCTGGGGAGGGAGAGTTGGGAGGAGGTGGGAGTGGGCACTGGATACATGGTGATGGAAGGGGAGCTGATTCTGGGTGGTGAGCACATAATGCGATGCATGGGTGATGTGATGTGGATTTGTACATCCGGAAACTATCTAATTGTTACCAATCAATGTCACCCCAATAAATTTAACAATAAACAAATAATAATAATCTAGTGAATCCTCAAACAAGTACAGTAGAGTAGCTTATACTTTTTGATGCTTGATGTTCTTATTAAAACACAAATAAAACATAGGTATTTAAAGCCCTCCCCCATGTTTCTTTTCTGAAACTTCCTGTACATATATATGTGTGTGTGTGTATATATATATATATATATATATATATATATATATTTTTTTTTTTTTGGTAAGAACTTATTTGAGCCAAACTGACAACATATGCCTGGGAGCAAGATCTCAAATGCTCCCTCTAAACATTATTTTTGAAAGACATAATTATATACCTCAATAAAATGTACATTCTATGATCTCACAACTAATGTATTAAACAAAATGTCTTGAACTCCTACTATCTACTGGGCATTTCACTGGGCTATAAGGATTCCATAATACGACAAACGCAACAATAAAGTTACGTACAAGGCACAGAAGAGGCATAAACACGCTGGAGCAGAGGGGTGTCGTGGGCAGCAGCAGAGCTGTAGGGCTGGACAGGCAGACTTTGCAGCCGTGCTGCCTGGACCCATTCCCCACCCTCCATTAACAAATCATGTGACTTTGGGTAAGTTTCCTGACCTCAGTGTGTTCATTGATAAAGTAGAAATGGCAACACCCGTCCCATTGGATGTGGTAAAGATTCCAGTATTTAGTGCCTGTGAAACCCTTGAATGCTCCCTGGTGCTCAATAAACACAAGAGGTTATTAATGTGTAGAATTCCTCACAGTCTGTTATGTCTATGCTGAATCTTCAAGTCATTGCAGGAGGAACCTAGTGTAGACTAAACGAAGAGAACAAAAAGCAGTGGGTCACACAAGGGGCAGGGGCAAAACAAGTTATGTCACATTTACAGGTTGTATAATCATTTGGATTTGAGTAACATCATGAGAAATGGACAGTCATAGATCGCCACCCAGAAGCTGAAACAAGGCTGACAGTATTCTATCCCTATCTCTAGAAACAGAACAAAAAGGGAAAAGTTCTGACATTGTTTTCATTAATGAGATTTGTTCCTTGATAGGGTAGACTACTCCCAGGCCAAAACCAAACATATTTGATGACTTCTTTATAATTTGTAAAAATTCTGTTATTATTAATTATGATTCTAATAGAATTTCTCTTAACTATTTTTAGACAAATCTGGAACAAGTGGTCTTCCCCTAATATATTGACACTCTTTTTGTATTTTTATGTAATCAGGCATAAAAATGTCTACAGAATTATGATTGACACCCATACACCCACCCACCCCAGGCTTAAGAAATAAATGACATTTTATATTGACACCTCTGTATACTCCTTGCTGATCTCAGCTTCCTTCCCACCTTTCCAGGGGCTTGACTCAGTACAAATGGCTTTCTCAAACCCTGCACATTCCCAAGAACAGCCTTTCCCCAGAACTGTCCCTTAGCTGGCTTCTGGGAGGTGAGCTCTGAGCCTCGAAACAGTCATCTCTCTCAATCTTGTCCAACCCACGGCCTGCAGCCCTCATGCAGCCCAGAACAGCTTTGGATGCAGCCCAGCGCAAAATTCATAACATTTCTTGAAACATTACAAAAATTTTTTGCAATTTTTTCTTTTTTGTTACTTTTTTTTTTTATTGTTAAATTTAGTGGGGTGACATTGGTTGGTAACAATTAGATAGCTTCCCGATGTACAAGTCCACATCACATCACCCATACATCGCATTATGTGCCCACCTCCCAGAATCAGGTCCCCCTCCACCACCATATATCTGGTGCCTACTCCCACCTCCCCCCACAACTCTCCCTCTCCCCTAATTTTTTTTTTAAGACCATCAGCTATTGTCAATGTTAGGATATTTTATATGTGGCCCAAGATAGTTCTTCTTCTTCCAATGTGGCCCAAGGGAGCCAAAAAGGTTGGACACCCCTGGCCTACCTGATAAGAGGACATTTGTCTTCCTAAGGTCTTGAGGCAGATGGCACCACGGTGATCAAATAGAGCCTGTTTTTGTTCTGGTAGCTGGAGTCAGAGCAGCTGTGTCAATCATGTAGGCAATTAAGTGGCTAAGAGTGGGGAAAGCCTCCCTCATTGGCAATGCTTCACATTGTGTTGTCACCCATCAATTCTGGGAAAACTAAGTGCATCCTTAGCAGGAATCATTGGTGTCCTGGAAGTTTGAGAGTACAGATATCGATTAGAATGTAACACATGTAAGTGCTCATGCATTGCTGGTGTATATGTAGATTTTACAACCCATATGGGGAGCAATATGGCAAAATATGACACTACAGATGTTCTTGCATCCGTGTATAAGTAGATCTATACAAAAATGCTCTTTGCATCATTGTAACAGCAAAATGCAGGAAACAACCTAAATGCCCATCAATAAGAGAATGAAAACTTAAATTATGAATAAATAAAACATAGCACAGTAAAGATTTCATCTTAAAGTCAAGTATTTATATTCCTTTCTGCTCCTGCATATCTGTTTTTCTGCCTCTCAATTGAATAGTCTAAGAGAAGACTTGGCTTTGTCTACACTAGATTTGCAGTTCCCCACACATGCATTACCACAAAATTAAACTAAGAAATAAGTTTTACAGAAAGTGGTGCGCTCATCACATGACTGTGTTCCTCTCTGTGGATTGGCCTTTTACCCTTTTTTCTATATCTGAAAACCCAGATTGTCCTTTGAGAGTTAACTCAGGAGAGCTTCTCCTCCGTCCAGACCACCTTAAGCATCTGCTCTGTGTCCACACCGCTGGTCTAGATGTGTAAGGACAGTACCTCTGCAATGCTGCTTAACTGTTTCATGTGTGAGCCTTGCTTACAAATTGTTTCCAAACTCCTTCATGACAATGACCACGATCATGACTCTTCTCCTCCTCCAAGGTCTAGCACAGTGATGCCTATCAGAGGTAGCCAGTGTGTGCTCCGTGAGTGACTAACAAGTGAGGGGACTGAACTCTTACTTGGATCAGCTCACTATACCTAGCCCACAGAGGCACCACTTCCTTTCCTGAGAGAGTCAGGAGCATGGTTCAATTTGAATATGAAATATCAGCTTTGTGCTATGATTCAAATGATTCTCTGGCCCCACTTCGAATGAAAAGTTGCAATTTTGGAAGATTCCTTCTATTCTTTTCTTCTATGAAATTTCATTTTTAGCTATGAGGCAGTATAAGGCATATTACCGTATTATTTGAAATATATACTTTGACCAGATTGCAAATTTCCTGTTAATTAAGTCTTGAATTGACCAATATGCCATTGTAGATTTGCTCCATAGCTTCCAAGCATGGAACTTGTTATAGACTTTACACCCACATCTGCTCATTTAGTTTGTATAATCTAGTACAGGGTTTCCCTTCCACATAGTGAGATGGGAAAGTGAATGTTGAGTGAAAAGCGAAGAAAAAAGAACTTAAAATATACTTACAGTTAAGTTGTATCTATTTCTAAGCTATGTAATAAAATATTAAATGTGCTATGCTTTTCTTTTTGTTGGCATTTTATGTGCTTTCCATATTTTTCATTACAGAAATAACATGTTTATTTTAAAAGCTGAGAAAATGCAGGTAAGCAAATAGAAGACAGTTACCTCAAATCCCTTGATCCAGAGATAACAACAATTGACATCCTGCTATATATGCTTCCCAACTTTTCACTGCAGAATATTGTAGTACACGTACAATTTTTTAAACAGATCATACTCATAACTTTGTAGCAAATATTCTACAATTGATAGTTGAATTTTCCCACTTATCATTGTAAGCCCCTTTGCATGACAGTAAATATACATATACATCTCCTATTGATTTATTGTAGCATCTTTATTGTATGGATCCCTGTGGTATATTTAGTAGATCATTCCTTCATTGTAGAAAATGTAGCTACTTTCCAATTTTTCAATATGTTGAACATTTGTACAAACATATTTATAAATGTGTAATACTTTTTTAGGGTGAATTATAAAAAGAGGAATTGGTAAGCCAATAGTATGATTTTTTTTCTAATCTTGGCATAATTTGACTAATTGTCTTCTAGAAAAGTTACACCAACTTCTACCTTTTGGTATACTCTAACAATTACTAGGTATTACCCTTCATTATTCATGTTTTGAATCAAAGTGAAAAGACTGGCATTTCCTTTTTAATATGTTTTATTATACTCAATTACTAATGAGATTGATATCTTTCATGTGGGTATGGGCCAACCTCATTTTTCTACTAGATTGATGGTATTATTTTATTGATTTTTCAGAATATCATCTTGTTCCAGAGATTGGCAGTCTAAGTTTTTAATCCAATAAATAAAATATTATTTCAATAAAATAATGTATTCCTTGACATAAGTAATATCCACTCCCAGAATAGTTTCCTGAAAGACTATAGTGAGAAACCCTTGACTGAATTCCCTTTGGCCCTCACTCCACTTTGCTGTTGTACTCTTCAAGGGTGCATAAGGAGAACCATGTAAATTGTGTTATTTTCAAGATTAATGGGCTCCAGGTGCAAGAGATGCACCATCCAGAGCCTGAAGAATTATTAACCAGCAACAACGTTGTGAGAAATGCTCCTGTAGTCTCAAGGCTTCACTGCTTCACTGGATAGTGAACACAGGAACTCACCTACAGGCAGATGTTGTGTTTGCACATATTACAAATGCAAACAATTGTCATCCTGATAGAAGTGGTAAATCTAATTTAAGAGATGACTACAATACAACACCCCTGAAATTATACATTTAACTTTGGTTTGGATTCAAATACATGCATTTGGGGGGAAGAGATTTTTATTTCTTAAACAGATTCTCAAAAGGAACAAACATACTGTTCCCTGTCATCACTCTAATATTTTCACATGCTGTACTTTCTCTCTGGAATGAACTTCATTTTCTTTTCTCTGTTTCCTCTTAGATCATATTAATACTCTTCCTCAAACCACAAGTCACAGATTACCTTGTTAATAAAATCATTTTTAACTCAACCTTCAGAGTACATTGGGACATAAGCAGCACTATTTCTACCTGTATTAATAGCAGCAATAAAGTCACACTATATAGTTGGTCATTTTGCACATTGGTCCAAGCAAGGCCAGAAGTAGTATGTTATTCTCACTCTTTCTCCAACACCTCCCATGACCTTACATTTTGGGTTCTGTGCATTTAAAGTGCAGGTACTAAGAGCCATTACTATCTGTGTGGATAGATGATTGACAGATCAAACACACAGGTGGCATTATTATCATGTGACTGAGTTTCACTGCTTTGTTCCTTTTCCTCTCCGGAATCAGCACCCTTACCCGAAGCAGGTTTACCTGATGCTGTGACTGCCTTCGAGTCCTGAGTCAGCTCCTGTAGTTTCTCCGCAGAGCCGGTGCTGTCTCACCACGGGACCTGTGAGAAACTTCCAGAGGTGGCTGGTTCCCTGTATTGTCCCTTATCATTCTTTGCCTCCTGGAGCTTCTAAAGCAAAAGCCAGCTGGATGGCCGGCTGAGTCTTTTCTGGTCACTAGGTCACACCACGAGCCCCAGCTACTGAAAGACAATGCTTTGAATACAAGGGACATATATTGTCCCATGTGAAGATAGAGAATCTGTGATTCCCACACCCCCACACCCCTCAGATCAGCATTTACGCCAAGCTGCTATTTCCTTGGAAAATTGAATACTGTATTTCTAGCATTTATAGATGGTCAAATGAATTGTCGTCACCCCTACAGTTTGGAAATAACATGTGATTTTCCCACTGGGTGACTGAGTCAGGAATGCAATGTAAACAGGCTAAGTCCCTGTCCTTAGGGATTTAAATCAACATCTTGAAAATCTTCTTTAAAAAAAAAACCACAGTAGAAAAGGATACAGTTGACATTTTGTTGTACTTTTCTGTGTAGTATAGAAATATTACAGGAAGCCCTTCCAAGATCTTCTTTCAGCACTTTATGGGGATGATAGTATTTTGTAGCAGGTAAGGCAAAAGATTCAGAGTTCAAAGCTTTAAGCCTCTTCCATTTTTTTCCTCAGTGATCTCGGGCAAGTTCCTTAAAGTTCCCAGTTCTCAGTTTTCAATCTTCAGAACAGGGGTTGCTTCATCTCCTCAAAGTGTCATTTAGGAGGATGGCATGTGATCACACATGATATAACTTCACAGTGTGAGCAGCTGCCAACCAGGATTGGTACGATCAGCTTTGTCTTTAGATACTCACTAGCCTTTCCTAGCTGGGTTGATGTGGTCTACCTAGGCCCTAACTATGTGAAATGACGCTAAAAAATACAGTTCAGGAGATAAGACGTTAGACAGCGGCTGTCTCCCTGTTGTCCTAACCATTCCAGCAGATGTTAATCCCCTTGGTGTGTGGCGGGTGTCTTACTCAGAGAGGATTAACCTTTGACTTCTCACCTCTGTGCTGCTACTAAAATCAAATTTGCCCCAACAAATGGAATCATCACATTGGCGATTTAATTTATTCTGCATAACCAGCCACTTTCTCCCTCAGGGGAAATTCAAAATGATCTCAGCCCTCTGCTCTTCCCTGCTACAGGGGACAGAGCACAGAAGTCAAGGCCACGAGGTGGCACCTGCAGGGAATTTCAGGATTAACAGAACACAGGGTCAGTGCTTCACATTCCTAAACTCCAATGAAAATAATGTCGGATGCATTCCTTAAAAAATTCATGTTGGTATGAAATCTTCTTGTTTTCTTTTTTCTCTTTTTAATCCCTGAGCTGCCCTGGGTCATATGTGCTTTAAGAAAAATAAAAAGGCTTCATTAGTCAGGCATTAACTGTAACAGATGTCAATTCAATCTGAGCACCCTGAAGAGATGCAAATGACACCCTTGGCAGCCAGAAATGAATACATCCTGAATCCAACAAGACAAACATGTCCAAAGGGCAATGCTAACAGATTTGACTCCACATTGTGAAGTGCTTGAGTGGAAGTGGCAATAAAGGATAGATGTATATTTCAACACCCTAGGAGTTCATTTCTGTCAATCAATGGCCGGAATTTACTTTAAGGGTATTACCTAAAGGTGTTTTTGAATCACTGGACATTTGGAAGCCTGGTTAGAAACATGCATTTAAATGGAAGCAGGATGTTTTAAAAGCTTTCTACCCATTTGAAGCTGTTATTCTGATAACATTTCAGATGAATATAGCAACTCTATTGGATTTCGGGGGGCAAGGTGGGGACTGGAGCTGAGGAGGTTAAGTAAATCATTCCAGAATGGAGATGCTTCAGTGAATACCCCATACATTTCACTGAGACACTGAAGGGCCTCAGGCTACTCTGCTTTTAGAGGAAGGCTATGCAAGACTCATCTTAGCACAGTTTCACAACAAGCCACTGAAGAACTGAGCTGATCTGCAGTAAACTAATCCCTTGCCAGAGCAAAGCTCAACACTCTTTAAAAGAAGAAAACAAAACTCAGACTAAGCTGTAGAGTCCAGTGCACAATCAGAACTTACAAACAAGCAGAGAAGTAAAACAGTATGATCCATGGGTGTGGGAAGGAGCAACCAGCAATCAAAACAAACTAGCTAGGGTAGACACGTAGGGACTTAGCATACTCGGACTTTAAAATAGCTCAATGAGTAGATTTTTAAAGAATTCCAGGTCTACTATTCTATGGGGGGGGAAATGGAGTGTGTGTGTGTGTATTATTTATTTTGAGAAGAGTTCTTCCCTCAGTGAGATTCAGTAAACTATTATTGAGCACTTTAAACGGTGCTGGATACATTATGAGACACTGAGAACAACAATATATACAAGAACAGAATCCTCCTCTGCCTCCATGGAGCTTGGAATCTAATAGGGGTCAAAATTAAATATGCAGTTTTCACTGATGTAATGATTACAAGGACTAAGTGAGGATGGGACTAAAGCAGAAGGAATCTGACTTTAGAAGCAGAACTATAACTAAGACTTTCCCAGTAAGCTACCCACAGATTTCTGTATTGCGTGCCTTCACTTTGCCTGGACTTTGTACCCCAAAATTCCTTCAGGGAGCTCAGCCCATTCCTCGTCCTCTAAATGGCCACCTGAACTGTCCTGTTTCTTAATGCAGAAGTGAGAGTGAAAGAGACCAGAGGGCTAGGGCTGCACCCGGAGCAGCACCTCATCTCCGGAGAAGGTGCAGAGTAGTCCACCATGGTAAGCATAGAGGAAGAACACCGGAAGCCACTCCTTGGGGACAGAACAATGAACTCAGAAGCATAAGACTCCTCTTAAGAAGATGGTTATCTCTAATGAACAGAAAACTGCCTTAGTTTGAGCTGCTATAAAAATTAGCATGGGCTGGCGGCTTATAAACAACAGAAATGTATTTCTTCTAGTTCTGGAGGCAGGGAAGTCACCGATCAAAGCACCGGCACATTCATTCAGGGGACAGTGGGGGTCTGCTTCCTGATCCTCAGATGGCCCTCTTTTCACAGTGTCCTCACCTGGACTACAGAGGGCGAGAGAACTCCGGGTCTCTCTTCTAAAGGCTAAATCCCGATTCATGACGTTGTTACCTGGGGACCCAGTCACCTGCCAAAGGTTCCTCCTCCGAATCCGACCTCATCGGGGATTAGGTTTCACATAGGAAATCTGTGCGGGGAAACAATTATTCAGCCTAAAGTAGAAACTGTGAAGGAAGCATTTGGATCTAAAATACTTGCATGATCCAGGTAATGCTTTGTAAATTATCTTCCCTGTACTAATGAGAAAACTGAAAGATAGAATATTTATGACCCAAGGAACTAAACAAATTGCCCATTTCCTGACTCATCAGTATGAGGTAAAGATAACAAAACAAGATTAAATTTGAGGGTGTTCCATCATTTATCACAAGTTCCGGGACTTCTCTGTTGAGTTCTCTGAATTCAAGGCAAGGAGGTGTGGGTCTTTGATTCAAAGCACTGCTCTTTCATATTATTAAAAAATAACTCTTTAAACACCATCTATATAGAGACTTAAAATGTTATGAAACTTGATAAAATTTCACTAAAGTGTAACATACAAAAAATTGTGAAACTTTTGATATTTATAGCCACAAAACTTGTCTGTAGTGGGAGAGAGTGATGATTTTCAGCTGGACCTATTGTTAATCAGTTACTGGACAAGCCAACATGCAGAGTCATTTGATTTTACCTCCATTTTCTTATCACACCATATTTTACATTCAATATATTTATATTAATTTCAGGTATGCACATAGTGGTCAGACATTTACAGAATTTAAGAAGTGATCCCCCTGACTGGTCTAGTCCCCACCTAGCACTATGCAGAGTTATTACTATATTATTGAATATATTCCCTATGCTTTACTTCATCTCCATGACTGTTTTGTAACTACCAATGTGTCCTTTTCCATCCTTCTTCACTCTGCCCCCCAACCTGTCCCATCTTTCACCCCATAAATCTGGTACCCCTCTGACACCATACAGAGTTATTACAATATTAATGACTATATTCCTTAGGCTGCCATTCACATCCCCATGACTACTGTGTAACAATCAATCCCTTCCCCGTTCCCCTACTCCTAACCCCCTCCCATCTGGCAACCATCAAAATGTTCTCTGTATCTATGGATTTGTTTCCGTTTTGTTTGTCTATTCTGTGCTTTAATATGTGAGGTTTGCAGCATGTGTCTCGGGGTTTGCTCTGCAATGGATTAGAGATTTTGCTCCAAAACCAATGTCTTCATTCCCTGCGAAGAATCCTGTGACCTATAGAATTCTACCCTCCTTAGTCCTGTAGTGGTTTTACAAAGCATCATAACTTAGAGAAGGGGTAGGTGAGCCTCACCTGAAAAAATAAATCTTAGCACAGATTGTATTTTCTACTTTCTCCCGCCCAGAGTTTCCTCAGACACCTCTGCTCCACCTAATTTTTCATTTTTCCTTTGCCTGGCACATGGTTCTGTGGGCTGGGCTTGGGTGATAAGTCATTATAGTAATTTTTTTCTCTGCAAAAATAGAAGACAACCTTTCAGAGGCTTATTTTTGTCCCCGGATCACTTCTCTGACAAGAGAAGTATAGATGTGCTCACAGCAGAGGAAGAAGTCTGCCCAGGAAGCCGTAGGCCCTGTGTCTGCTCTTCTTCCTTCACGGGTCATCAGCGCTATCAACATAGAGTGCTCTGGGCTGAGCTCCTATGAGCAGGAGAAGTTTATAAACAGGCAGGACCTGTGGAACTCTATGTTGTTTCAATTATCCAGGGTCTCCGTCAGTTTTGTTTGCCAGCAATGGCTGAAAAACCAAACCTTCAAAGAGCTCAGATACTTCGGGCAGGGGAAAAAAGCAGTCTATTAATAGATACGAGGGCTGTCTAGAAAAAAATCCAACCACTGTCAATATAACGAGAACTTTTACACGGCTGTATACTTTCCAGGCATCCCTCCCACATTGTTCTCGGTGTCAGCCTCATGCACTTACGACAGATAAACACATTACCTTGTATGGCATGCTCACCCACCTTTTGCCCCAGACTTCGGAACACAGAACAAGGTTTGAGGAAAAGTTAGCATGAGGATCACCTCTTCTGAAGCCTCTTAAGAGACTGGCAAAGTGGCATCTGAAGGCCTCAGGAGATAAATGGTTGTAAAGCATATTAAAGTTACAAATGCCATGCAAATCAATGCTGCAGGAAAACAGCACAGTGAGAACTACTGACCTCAGAGCAGGGGAACTTCTGTAGCCGGTTAGCTAATACCAGGGAAGGGGAGCAGGGAGCAGGGCCTGCCCGTGTGGTCACAGGTGAGCAGGAGTGGAGGTTAGCGTCAGAGCACAGGTGCCAGCTCCTCCACGGTGCAGACCAGGCAGCCGGTGCCAGACGCATGTCTTTGTAAACATCTCCACTTTCTAAAAGAGAACACAATTCTGCCTCCTCGTGTCTCTCTTCACGTAGAGCTGTCTGCCTTGAAAAGGCAGATGTTCTGTTCGGCGAATTGATTGCAAGGGGTGATTGCTTTCAGGGGAATTGGTTAATAAATTAAAATTTAGGGAGCAAGAGAAGTCTACTTGGGGCATGGGACTCCACCAGCTTTAGGTGGGGAGAACAAGGCCCAGCCTGTTCGTTCTTGGCATAACTCTGTGGATAATTACAAAATTAGGAGAGGAGAGGGTTAGAACAGTCGTATTGATTCGCTGTCTAAAAATTGCTAAACCTAAAGCCAGACACTTTGTTACTGAAATAAAACTCTCTGTCCCAGCCCCACGCAAAGGCCTGTTACCCTGCAGGACCACACAGCCCTGCGGAGCTCAGCTTCTTTTGAACAAAGGCAATCTCTCCCATTGTAAAACCTCTCTGCCTGAACCCTACCTCCCACCCCAGCCACTTCAGTATCTTTCCGCAACCACCCTGCAAAGAAAAAAAACCTCACTAACAGCCTTTACCCCGCGTTTCCAGGTCTCCTTCCCCACTTACTTTCCAAGCCACGCCAACACCATCTCTGCCTCTGACATGGCACGGGCACCTCTCTTGGGAAGGCCGACATAACCTGCCTCTCCCTGCGCCTCTGTGCATCCTTCAACCTCCACATTCTGAGACTTTCTGACCTGTCGCCCAGGTCCTGCTCCTGGAAGCTCGGATTCCTACCATCACTCCTCCACGTCTGGGTCTCCTCTCCATTGCAGCTCACAGGAGCTCATCATGGTTCTGAATACATATTTGCTCCATAAATAAAAAATGGAGGAGCGAATGAGTAAACGAACGATGACATTCAACTTCTAAAGCAAATGTGGGGATGGGGCATGCCCCACAGACAACTAGTTGTCATCAAGCTTCGGGTGCTCTGCCTTCCTAGTGCCCCCACCATCCCCTAGCACATGCGGAACCTGGGGCAACGGTGTGAACAAAAGCCTCAGACCCACAAATCTTCAGTCTTGCCTTCTCACTGCCCACGCAGGCCTGCACCGCGAGGCCTGACCTGACATGTGGGCCAGGGAACCACACAGAGTGCAACTGCCATTCCTAGACCCTTCCACCACCTCCCGCAGGCAGCTTCGGGCTACCCCGTGGTCAAGAGCTGGGCACACGGCAGCTGACTCTTTGGCGCTCTGGAGGGTGGCAGGGGGCAGGCCATGGAAGCCAGCTTGGGGACTTTGAGGCCACAGTCTGAAAGAGGAGAATGGAGCAGGTTCTAGGGGGCCCATCCCTTGTCATTCAAGGGTATGTAGCAGGGAGAGAGCCAGAGAGGGTGACCCCAACATGCCTGGACCAAAGTGGGGGCACAGCTGTGCTTCTGGTGTGGGCCTAGTCTCCACCATCATTTAGAGTTGTGAGTTTGAAAAGTCAAGTCTGCCCTTTGGTTGTCCTTACAAAGTACCAGATTCAGGTTCAGACGCCCAGGAAAGCTTTCTCCTCCACAGTCAGGGTGTGGGTCTTAAGGAAGCAGGAGTGGAGGCTGGTGGGGGCCTTGATTAGGCCCTGGGTCATCACAGTTCCTATACTGCCTATGTTGTCTCTCTCTCTATTCTATTCTTATCCTGCTGGATTTTTTTCTGGCTTTTTTACATTACCGTACATTTTTAAACTAAAATAATCGATGATGTACACACAAGGAAGATACCAGATGATAATCAAACAATATTGCTTCTCACCCTGCATGGAGGCTGCTAAGGACCAAATGAAGGAAGTTTTATGAGCAAAGGTTGTGGAAAAAGAGATGGAGAACTTAATCAGACAGAGGTTTAATTAAAAACTAATGAAGTGAGGAAGCTGGGCTTACTGAGCTTGAAAATTATTTCATTGTACATTAGCCTGTTTGCTCATTATCTAAGCTAGTATTTTCAACTTACTCATATGCATCTAGAGAAAAATAATACTTTATTTAGCAAAACAGATCATGTATACATCTAATCTGTATCAATTTGCACACGTGCATTCATTCATTTCACTTTACAGAATGACAAAATTTGGGAAAGCTGTTGCACATGATTTGACACTGCTCAGTATGAATATTTACGATGAAAATGCAAAAAGAAAAAGAAGGTCAATGTGTTAGACTTGAAAGGCTGCACAGACTTTGAAAATCATGACATTATTTGGCCTCTAAGGAAAACAAAAACAAAAACTCTTGAAATTGCAGAAACTGTTTCCCTTTTCTTTTGTTTCCAACCACACTAGTGGATCAGCTATCCCTGGAGTATCTCAAGCACTTCTGCACACCTGTGCTTCTGCTCATACTAGTCTATTTATCCTGAGAATGTCCTCTCTTTATCACTGGATAAGTCTGTCCTCATTCTTCAAAGCACAGGTCAAATACACCTTACCTGTGCTGTCTTCCCGCACTACTGGTCAGAACCAATCATTTCTTATTGTTGCTGCGGAGCAGGATGTAATTTAGGACTCTTTGGATTCAAGTACTGTTTCTGCCACTTACTAGCAGTGTGATTTTGGCTAATTTGGGTCCCTTGATTTCATTATCTATAAAAATAGGGACAATATACCTCATGAGGTTCTTTTGAAGTTTAAATTAACTACCGTACAAGAAAATGTAGATGAAAACTGTAGAAACAATTTTCAGGACATTGTAAGTATCCACAAAATACTAGTTGTTATGATAACATGACTTTTTATAATACATCATATAAATGTACTTAAATCATCTATTTGTCTTTTGGTTAGCTTTTTATTCCCAATTCCCCAGTGTTTATCACAAACTAAGAGTTTCAGCAAATCTTTGTTAAACTGCAATACAGTGACCCTAAACTTCCTTACACTAAATTTCTAACATTGACTGTGTGATGAGTATATGAATTATTTCTTTTTATAAAGCAACCACACAGAGATAATTTTACCAAGATTTTTAAAATGTTCACAACTTCAGGGTCTGTAAAAATAGTGTGCACGAACAAGCTTTCCACTGCGCAATGGTTTTGCTGAAGAGTAGTAACGTATCTATTCAACAAGGGATTAACAATGGTTCTGAATTAGTCACTATGTTGTAGAACATGATATTGTGCTTTTCCCCATTTTCTATAGTTATATTTATATTTGTCATACTTTACAATATTTTTAAAGAAATTATTTCAACCAAATTATCCTTGACCACATATCCTACAAGTTTTTCATTTTTGAGAGGTGAAAAAAGATCTGACTGAGATTCTCCAAGCTACAAACTGAGTTAGGCATGCACGGTACCATGTGATGGTGGAGTTTGCTATTTTGAAATAAAAACTGAAGATGTGAATTGTTCATGCAGAGAGTTCCAAGGCAGTTTAGTAGTAGATAATGTGAGCCATGAAAACCCTGGTTATATAGAAGTTCTGCTCCATGATAAGATATAGGACAAAAACACAGCCATTTATACATATAATGCATGTGCATAAAAACAGTCTTTTTTTGTATCTAGCGGAATTCCCCATGCTTTAGTGGACAGAAAATGAAACCGTCCAACCAGAATTATCTCTAGGGAGCAAGAAGGGAGTTAGGAGGTTTAAATTAGGGGAAGCCGGGATGGCTCAGTGGGTTAAGCGCTCGCCCTGAAGCCCCGGGGACCAAGGATTGAATCCTAACCCCAGCCCATGTGGACCCACATGCTGAACTGGGGTGTGCTTCCCATGTGGAAGACCCCCAGTTTGGTTCTTGCCCCCCAGTTCGGCCCGAGTTTTGAGGGGGCATGCCTCCCATGTGGGGCACCCCCAGCCCAGTTCCCACCCTGCATGGCCACCCACCTGTGAAGAATGAAACCATGTAGAAAACTGATGACATACAACTATGGAGACTGCTCTGGGCCCTCCCTCTTCTCTCTGTCTCTCTCTGTCTCTGTCAAAAACAATAAAATAAATCTTTTCTAAAAAATTACACCACAGCATCATGAAAAAGTACTTTGCATCGTGAGCACAACGCCGCTGTCCTATGAGACGCTTTACATTAAGTCTGGTCCAAAATGTGTCACTCATGAAGGAGCTGGCTGAGAACACCAGGCTTCTTCTGCTTACTGTAGGGTGCAAATCAGATACAGAAAGGTCTCTGACACTTCAGGACGTGACTCGTCTCAAGTCCCCTGCATGAGTTGTCAATGACATCAAAATCAACAGGGAAAAGACCCAATACCCCTTCTAATGAAGAGCTGGTCTGAGTGACTTACATTGATGCCTTTTTTGCTTCTGCGCAGTGAAGACCACGTTGTCCCTGAAGGTGAGCTGCAGCCATAGCAGCTAACAAATGGTCACTGCTTAGAGTCTTCCAGCCAATTATGGAGACACCGTAGAGTGTGTGTCTGTTTTATCTGAAACAAAGCCATCCCCCAGGCCTCACTCAATGAGAGGCTTTCTTGGGAACTCCGGGTCACCCTCCCAGGCTCCTCCGGGCCATCCTTTCAACATCAGTGGCCTCTATCCTGCTTCTGGTCATGATCTCAGTCCCCACGGTGGTGCACATGCGAAATGATTTGTTTTTACAAATTACAGTCCACCTTGCTCCAAAGGGGTGAATAGAAGATGTTTTCATTAAGATCGCTGTAAAAAAATACATCAAAAGTTAGCAATCAGGCACACAAAGCAACATGTAAGCAAAGTGATGCCTCTTAGGCATCCCAGGATGGCTACATGAGCAGCGAACAGGAGGCAGTCATCTTACAACTGTATTTAATTCTGCTTTATATTCTTTTCTTCGCCAAGGAGCAGCATGTCCCCACCATGAGACGTCCTCCAATTTCTTCTCCAAAGAGCTTTCTTATTTCTTAGATTACATCTGTTTAAAAAGTTGTTGTTCTTCCTTCTGTGAGAAACTAGCAACTAATCATGCACCTACAGTCTTATAACCTTGATAATAGTAAAATGTTCTCTCTACTCTAACAAGAAACAAATAGCTCATGT
>PVKE010028484.1:0-20887 GCA_004027555.1 Craseonycteris thonglongyai
CCCTACTGATATTTTAGAATGCGCCCTAGGGTATAAAAAGGTTGGGAACCCCTGCCGTAGGGGAAAAGTACCTCTGGGAGTGGGGGTTGCCTCTGGCAGTCCTTCCAAGGTTACAGATTTAAGTCACAGCCTCTTAAAGAACTCCATATACTTCTGTGGGATTCTCCATTGTCCAGGATTTTCAGACAAGTGCATACTGAAACCAGGCACCAAGAAAAGTACAAAAAGGGGTGTCTCTGAGAACAGGAAACCTATATCTCACTGAAACCAGATTAGCAACAATGCAGTCTCTGAAGTTTAGAGTAGGTGGTTGCTTTATAATGTTTTATTGGTTGATGAAAGAAAAGGTGGAGGGGAGAGGAATCATCAGAAAAGCTTTCATAAAATAGGGATCCAATCACCACTACCTTCGGCAAGGGGGTGGAGGTGAATCATAATTGTCACATCAAAAGTCAACCCCTCCTTTATACTCTAGTCTGATCCCAAGTCATGGCTTTTAAAATTTCAATAAGAAGGGCTTAGTGTAAATAAGTGTTAATGAATTAAATTACAGGAAAAAAAAGAAGCATGCTTAATCATATACCCCAGAGAAATGAATGCATATGTTCTTCTAGAGACATGTACAAGAATATGTTTTTAAAGATTTATTTTATTGTTTGAGAAGAGAGAGAGAAGGGAGGAGGACCCAGAGCAGTCTCTATAGTTGTATATCACCAGCTGTGACATACAGGGTGAACCAAAAGTAGATGGACAGTAAATGAAATAAATCTTATTTACTGTTCACCTACTTTTGGTTCACCCTGTTCATATCACACAGGTGGATGTGGGGCCACACGTGGAGGGAACCAAACAGGGGCCCTCCCACATGGGAAGCGAGATCCAAGCCATCCCAGTGGTTACCAGTTGCAGCGCAGTTCAGCATATGGGTGTGCACGGGTCAGGGCTGGGGCCAGGGCCGAGATTCGATCCCCAGGCCTCAAAGTTGCAAGGCAAGTGCTCAATCTGCTGAGCTACCCCGGCATCCCCAAAAATATTTAAAACAGTCCTATTCATAACCCAAAACTAGAAACATCCCAAATATCCATTAGTAGTAGAATGGATAAATAAATTGTGGTCTATTCATGTAGAGAAATGCTACATGGTAATGACAAAGAATGAACCATGGATATACTCATCAACATGGATGAATCTCAGAGACATCAGGTCTAACTAAAGAAATCAAACATAACGTAGAATGTGGCAGACACACTCCAGTGACTCTAACCTTACTGATTTCCAGTTAGGGGATGAGAGGAAAGGGAAGAAATGTAGATGAACCCCACACCTACACCACTGTACAGCACTCCACCCTAGAGGTATGTGGCTAAATCTTTCAAAAGACTCAGCACCCTCAGGGAAAGAATCTCAGCCCTGAGATTCCCATAGTCAGCCCTGGTCTCTGTCCCAGCATCAGAGCAGGTATATCTACTATAAAGCCAGTGAAGCTTTAGGATCCAGGGACTCTCTTTGCACTGGCTCCTCCATGGCTCTTGAAGGGTTAATATGGCCATATATTTTTGTAAAATTGGTAGTATATATGTTTGTATTTGTGTGTATAGTATTTTTATAGTATGATATAATATTATATAATGTTTATTATATAGAGTGGATATATATAGTGTGTGTATATATTATGTGCAAGTCTCAGAGTCCACTGGAAATATATTTTATACTATATACATTATAAATAATAAAATACACATATGCAAATATAATATATATATTTCACCCTTGAACAACACAGATTTGAAAACTGCATGGGTCTGCTTAATATATGGATTTTTTTTCAAGCAACAATTCGAAAAAACTTGCAGAAAGCCACACAACCTAGAAATAATGAAAAATTTAGAAAAAGGTATGTCACGAATGTATAAAATATATGTAGATATTAGTCTACAGATGTTTACCACTGTAGTAAATTAGTCTACCATTTACTACTGTAAAATATTCAGAAATCTGTTATAAAAAGTTACAGTTTATCAAAACATGCTCAAATACTTATGGACCATACATGCCCATTCATTCAAGATAAATGTAAATAAATGCAAAGATGCAGTATTAAGTGGCAAATGCATAAAATTAACTGTAGTACATACTGTACTACTGCAATAATTTCATAGCCACCTCCTGTTGCTATTGCCATGAACTCAAGTGTGACAAGTATCTGCTTAAAATACCATGTTATGCTAATCATCTCCAAGTAAGGTATGCTCTCCAGTAAATTGCCTATTGTGATAAAAAGTGATCTTTTGTGGTTCTCACATATTTTTCACTGTGGTTAGTGCAATACCATAATCTCAAATAACACCATGGGACCCATACAAAATGTCACTGGAAGTACTCCCAAGAAGCAGAGAAAAGTCATGACATTACAAGGAAAAGTTGAGTTGCTTGATATGTTAAGGTGACCAACTTTTTTCCATTGAAAAGGAGGACAGCTGACTCTGGGTGGTGAGCACATATTGTGATGCATAGGTGATGTGATGTGGACTTGTACATCTGGAAACTATCTAATTGTTACCAATCAATGTCACCCCAATAAATTTAACAACAAAAAAAAAGAAATCGATTGCAGAACCAAAAAACAAAAAAAAAAAGTAAAGGAGGACATCTAGTATTACATATTGAAAAGGAAGTCATCTAGGAGGACATTTTTCAAGGGAGGACAGAACTTCCAAAAGGAGGACTGTCCTCCCTAAAGGAGGACTATTGGTCACCTTAGATATGTATAGATTGAGGTCAGCAGTTGTATTGCCCTTTATTTCAAGATAAATTAATCCAGCGTAAGGACCGTTGTAAAAAAAAGAAAAGGAAAGGAAATTTGTAAAGCAATCTCTGCATCTATGCTAGTAAGTATGAAAATCTTGCAATTTTTGTGAAATACCTTTTTATCTTGTGTTGAAAATGTATCTTTTATGTGATGCAGAATTGCTTTAAGAAAGGCATACCTATAGACTCTAATATGATTCAAATAAAAGCTAAGTCATTATATGACAAGGCAAAAGGAAGGTGAAGGATGTAAAGCTGGAGAATTTAGTGCCAGCAAAGGATGGCTTGATAATTTTATTTTTTATTTTACTTTTTTGTTAATTGTTACATTTATTGGGGTGGTATTGATTGCTAAAAATTACATAGAACCCATAGGACCCAGGTGTACAATTCTATATTACATCATCTATGTATTGCATTGTGTGCTCACCAAGTTTGATAATTTTAGAAAGAGGCTTAAAAATATCAAGATAACAGGAGAAGCAGCTTCTGCTGACCAAGAGGCAGCAGATGAGTTCCCAGATACCATTAAAAAAATTATTGAGGAGAGGGTTACTGGGATAGCTCAACATGTTGAACTCTTGCCTTGCAATTATGAGGTCCAGGGATCGAATCCCAGCCCCAGTCCATGCAAACCCATATGCTGAACTGGGGCATGCCTCCCATGTGGGAAGCCCCAAGTTTGGTTCCCACCTATGTGGCCTCACATCCACCTGTGTGGAATGAAACTATGTCAAAACTAATAATGTACAACTATGCAGACTGCTCTGGGCCCTCCCCTTCTCTCTCTCTCTCTCTCTCTCTCTCTCTCTCTCTCTCAAACAATAAAATAAGTCTTTTAAAAATAATAATAATAAATTACATAATTGAGGAGAACAAATATCTGCCTGAACAGGTTTTTAATGTAAGTGAAAGTACCCTATTCTGGAAAAAAATTGCCAAAAAGGATGTTTATTAGTAAGAAAGAAAATTGTGTACAAGAATGTAAAGCAGGAAGGGATAAGCTAACTCTACTGTTTTGTGCAAATGCAGTCTGGTTTATGATCAGGACTGCCCTTATCTATAAAGCTGCTGACCCCGGAGCCTTAAAGGGAAGAGATAAATACCAGTCTTTTGGTTGCACAAGAAGAAGGCCTGAACAATGAGAACCCTTTTCTGAAATGGTTCCACCAATGCTTTGTCCCTGAAGTCAGGAAGTTCTTGCCAGTAAGAGAGAGACTTTTAATATTATTTTTGAAATTGGACAATGTCCTGGCCACCTAGCACCACAGGAGTTCAACACCCAATGCATTGAAGTGGTCTACTTGCCCCCAAACTCAATGTCTCTAATTCAGTAGGTCATAAGGACATTTTAGGCTTATTATACACAGTACTCTATGGAAAAATATCAATACTGTGAAAGAGAACCCTGAGAGAGAGAACATTATGAAAGTCTGGAAGGATTACAACATTGAAAATGCCATCATTGTTATAGAAAAAGCTGTGAGAGCCATCAAGCCTGAAACAATAAATTCTTATTCTGTCCAGATGTGCATGACTTCACAAGATTTATGACAGAGCCAATAAATCATCAAAGATATTGTGAACATGGCAAAAAAGTGGGGAATGAAGGGTTTCAAGATCTGGATCTTGGAGGAATTCAAGAGCTAATAGACACCACAACAAAGGGATTAACAGAAGACAACTTGATGAAGATGAGTACTTCTAAACCAGTGCCAAAGGATGAGGAAAAAGATGTAGAAGAAATGCCAGAAAACAAATTGACACTAGGCCATCTGGCAGAAACGTTCTAATCACTGCTTTTAATTCTCTTACAACATGGATCCTTCTGTATAATATATGTGCACTGAAACTAAAGAAAATTGTGTTGAGCACATCATGCAATGCATGAACAATGTAATGTAGAATTGTATACCTAGAAACTATGTAATTGTCCAACCAATGTCACCCCAAAAAATTTAAAAAGAAAAAAAGAAAAGAAAATGGTGGAAGAAAGATTAGTACCATACAGAAACATTTTTAGAGAGGTGAAAAAGCAAAAACAGTCACATGTATTTCCATAAAGTTACACCAAGTGTGCCTGCCTCTCCTGCCTTCTTTCTATCTCCTTTACCTCTTCCACATCCATCATCCCTGAGACAGCAAAACCTCGTCCTCCTGCTCCCCCTCCTCCTCCTCGGCCTACTCACTGTGAAGATGATGAGGCTGAAGGCTTTTATGATGACCCACTTTCACTTAATGAATAGTAAATAATCACCATGCTATACAGTTAATAAAGTTGTAAGTTGTATATGTGTGTGTCTTCATGTGAAAATATAATAGCTGTGTGACAAGAATTCTGTGAGACACTTTTGTGTCATCAACATCATCATGGCCTATTTAATGTGTAGCACATTATGAGCAAGGCATGTATGGAAGTGGATAGTCTATCCTTATATAGGCATAAGGTGAGTGATAACTAATATAAAGTTAAAATGTTAGTTTTCTTATTGTTTTATAACTGCTTCTCTCTTGTTATTGAAGCCACTGCATATTAGCCTATCCTCACAGGTAAGTGGTATTTTAAAAATTGTAACCATGTTTTTAATACTGTATTATGAATATGACTATAATACTGTATGCCAAAAAAAATTTATAATGATTTGTTTATTAGTGTACAGGCTAGGCTTCCATACAGCAATTGTATCAATTATAGTAGGCTACCATAAACCAATTACATTGCTGCTTCTTCATTATCAACCCATGAATCTTTATACCTGTCAATAAATATGAATTGCTTTTATATATTATCTTTTCATTTTTGGTGTTTAGTGTTAGTAATATATATATAACACCTACAGTGTTTTATATCATGTAAGATAATATTATTGTAGGTATTGACAGGTAATTCAGCTTGTAAACAGATGATGTAAGCTTGCAGTATTGATAAACACAATACAACACTGTAAATGTATTTTCTCTTTTTTATGATTTTCTTTGTAACATTTTCTTTTCTCTAGCTTACTTTATTGTGAGAATATGGCATACAGTACATATAACTTACAAAATATGTGCTCATTAACTGTTTATATTATCAGTAGGCTTCTGGTCAACAGGAGACTATTTGAAGTTAAGTTTCCGAGAAGTCAAAAGTTATATGCAAATTTTTGACTGTGCGTGGGTCAGTGCCCCTAACCCTTGCATATTCCAGTGTCAACTATTTTTATAACACTATAGTTTAAATCACAGCCTCTTTTCACTCTCCTTCCTCCTCTATCCTGCATCTCTCCACGCAACCCCATAGAGGTCCTGGGCATTTTGAATCTAGCTAAGAAGAATTCAAGTTGGGACTACATTAGATGTGGGCTTACGGGAATATCTGTGGTGGAAAAGGCTAGCCATTCCACTATACAAATGTTTTTGACAGCCTGTCCTGCCAGCTCAGCCCTGCTAGCTCACCCAGTGCCTTGATGTGAAGGCACAAGGAGAATGTTGTGCTATGAATGTGGCCTGTGGCCTCCAGCACCAGAACAATTCAGGGAATGGAGGGGGGAAAACACCATGGATTAAAATCTAGAAGCCAGAAGCTAGTGTATGGAAAAATGTTTGCAACTCTGACAGCTCTGGTATGAAAGAAACTCAAGTAAGGTTTTCCCAAACTTGACTACACTCCTAGAAATGCATACCAACATTATTAATAAATAGTTGTGAAGTAGAAAAATATCTTTACCAAACCATCAACAGCTTAGAAAAACAAATTTCTAATACATTGGAGGAAAGAGTAAATTTGTTGCCTTTCTGTTCTCTCCAAAGAAAGCAAAAGTAAAAAATTGTCACATGAAGAGAAAATCACAGTGTATGCCGAGTAAAGCTAAAGGAAAAAAATATATATTATAAAGGTGTATCAGGCTACAAATGAATAAAAATATTATGCTATTTTTTCTGGATTCTGTACTTATAATATTTTTTTATAAAATATCTACTTGATTGAGATTTCTTTTAGCACTCTAAATAAGTATTCACTTTTATACTTAATTTTTAATAGTAATATTGTATTTTTTGTCTTAAAGAGAACCCATCAAAGTATATGTGTCAGGAGCAACAAAACGAGGATCCACCTTGATGGAGAGGACACTTAGTTGAAATTCTTGTCCCACTTTTCTCTCATATCCAGGCCTTTATTCCCTGGATCTGCATGGAGATCTTCACAGAATCTCTAAGTGACTCCAGAAATTTGTGTCATAGACAGTCTTTGAATTATAATGTGGATGACAGATGGAATGTCAGCTCTTCTTCAGTCCACCACCCATTTTATAGATGAGAAACTGAGACCCAGAGAGCAAAGCTATTTTCACAAGGCCATATGGCAAGTTGGTGGCAGAATTTAAATGCAAGACCGTGACTCCTAGTCCAGTATTCTTTGCAATGTTGGGTGCAGTCTATTATTTGTTATTCCAGCTGTTTACAAGCCAATCAGGGCATCAAAATCATTGTTGTTTAAAATGTAGATTTATGGGTCCAACCCCTAGAGACTGTTTCATTACATCTAGGTCTAGAAGTTCATGTTTTGTTTTGTTTTGTTTTGTTTTTTTTCTTAAAGATTCTTTTTATTTATTTATTTATCTATTTATTTATTTATTTATTTTTGACAGAAAGAGAGTGATACAGAGACAGAGACAGAGAGAGAACTGAACTGAGGGAGCTCCCAGCTCAGTACATGGTTCTGCACGGGCCGGGGCCGGGACCCGATCCCCAGTCCCCGGCGCTGCAAAGTGAGCGCTCAACCCACTGAGCCATCCCGGCCTCCCCTTGTTTTGTTTTTTAAACCTCTCCAAGTAAAACTAAAGCAGAGATGAATCAACCTAGCTCACTTATCTCAACATTGTTACTCCTCAAAGTCTACAATTCCTCCTTTCACTGAGTCCCTCCACCACCTACTGATGCAACTAGGGAAGGGAGTAGCAAATACCAGCTCTCTTCTTAGCTTCATACTTTCCCGCCACCCTCCTGACACACACACACACTACTGCATTCTTTTTCCCTAACACCTTTAGCTTGCAAACCATTTATAAGAATAAATACCCAGTGAGTTCCAAGGATTATTTAGAGTCTAAAGAGCAAATAGATCACAGATCCCATACCAGGATTTTTGGGAAATAATTTCTGGTAGATTTCACAAATGCTTATTTGTCCTCCATATGAAATGTAAAATCTGGACCTGTCACATCCAGTTTCACTACTGATCATGGGGATAGCCACAGGGCAAACTGGAGGATAGATGGTGTGATTAATTTCTGACTCAGGCCTCTAATAGTTATCTTAATGAGAACTAGTCGTGACCTGATCTGTCAGCTCCAGATGTCTGGGGACTTGTAAGATTGGCAACCAGAACAGGACAACATTTAATTTCCAAAGTGGATGCCATTTGATGTCTCAACAGTCATAGTCCCTGAATTTCAGCTACCCCTAGCAGCCCAAGTTAAGAGAAGACAGCTTTTGCCTATTCCCAGGTATAGTGAGATAATGTACATGAAGCTGCAAATTCTCAGGAGCAATATAAATGTAATGTTTCTGCAAGGAAGATTATTAATGGCAATGATTTCTATTATTAATAATCAAACTTGCCAAAAACAGTTTTTTATGGTGTACAACTCCATGTGGGGTTCCCCAAAACAGGAGATGCCTCCTGGAGCTCAAACTAGCCAGCCCCCAAGAGCTGCTGGCTTCTTTTACTACAAAAGTATTGTCACCCTAAAAGCATGACTGATTTGTGTTCTTTACCTTTCTGCTTCCTGTATTTTTGGTGTCCCCAAACTAAATTTAAAAGAGGAGATACTTTTCTCTATGTAAACTTGTATTTAGTACTCTGAGAAAAAATGTCATCCCTACATTCATGAACATGATGATCCTGATTCCAGAGGTAATAGCTAAATAGCAGCTTGTCCCAGTGGTTTAGGAAATTCTTTTCTCCATCTTCAGGATAAAAATAAAGATCATTCAGATCTGTGATTCTGTCTTGGCAGAGAGTTTCAGAGTCTGGAAACCAAAATTTATTGGATGAACTTTCATAGGTTTAATTTCAGAATCTCAAATGACAGAAACATTCTCACTGACTGCAAATGAGGACCAGAATGCTTAGTGAGTTTTGATATTTTAAGCTAGCACCCTTAAAACAATAGTGAAGACCATCTCTTGACTTCCCATATATCAAAATATATTCTCACACTTCCCCAACAAATAAAAATTGAAATTCTATCATTGAGAAAATTACCTAATAAATTATCAATAAACATTTGTTGATATGGAAAAAAATATGCTAAGTTCCTTGGTGCTAGAAAAGAATAGGACACCATTTTTTTTTTATTGAAACATAATTTTATTGACATATAATACTGTTTGTTTTTTTAAATACTCTTGAGTTGTACCTACACACACAAAATGGTAATAATTGCTATTATAGCTTTTTTGTTTGTTTGTTTTTGACAGAGAAAGAGAGAGAGAGATACAGAGACAGAGAGAGAACTGAACTGGGGGAACTCCCCAGTTCAGCACTATTATAGCTTTTTAATATGCATCTTGATCATTGTTTTAATAGTAGCCTAATCTAACCAGTTTCAAGAATAGGCTGTGCATTTGAAAACTAAGCTGATTCATGAGTCAGGGTTAACTCTGTTAACCTAAACATTGAGGAATTTGATGCTATTTTATTTTAACTTTTAAAATTGAGTTATAATTTACATGCAGCAAAGCGTAAGAATCTTAAGCGTACAGCTCAGTGAATTTTTACAAGTGTAATAGGACACCATTTCTATCGAGAGGACTTTACAATCCAATAATAGAGACAAAACATGTACACTGATAAATACAAGTAGAATATAAGTAGTATCATAAAAGAGGTACAGACAAAGCTATAGGGTTTCAGATGCAAGAGATTACTTCTATTATAGTTGAAGGAAATCCATAAAGATCTTAAAAGAGGTGACATTTGAGCTGGGTCTTAAAGCATGAACACAGTCTCGCTAGTGGATCTGCCATGTGTTTCTTCAGTTACTGAAAGTTTCTTTGTCAGTGGAGTTCATGGTTATGATTGCATCAGTTTAAAACCATACACATTTATCATTTCATAGTTTCTGTTCATTAGGAACCCAGACATGGAGTAGCTAGGTTCTCTAGTCAGGGTTACATAGAAAAGTCACACGTAGATGTTCAAGCTGACAGTCCCAGCCAAAAGCCAGTAACACACTCCAGACATGTGAGTAACTAAGTTTCTGACGATTCCAGCCCCCAACTGTGGCATCACCCCTCATCTAAGCCACCCTCGTAAGTGCCATGTGGGAGAAGAGCTCTGCCCAAATTGCAGATTCATCAGCAACATGAATGAATGTTGTTTCAACCCTTTTAATTTGGGGATGATTTGTTCAGTGTAATAGCAATACAAGACTGGAACAGATGTGGAATGGTAAGCTGGACCCTGGCAGCTCTGTAGTCCCCAGAATCAAGAAGAAACCTTCTCATAACCAGGAGAGTATTGAAGACTCTGAGGCCCAACCTCCGAGCAATTGTGCAGCATTCTAACCTTCCCTGCTTTAACCTGGGGCTCCCTCCATGCAGCAGACCAAAACCCTGAGCTACTGTCCACAGGAGCTTGACACACTGTTGTGAGGCAAAAGAGAAAGCAAAGGGCTTGAAGGGATGAATGAAGAGCAATAGAACCAGAGGGGAAAATGTAGAGGAAAGAAGAGGTTGACTTTAAAATTGGAGTCTGAAATGCAAATGCACATGTAATGGGAGAACACTACAGAAGACAGAGATTTTAATGAAAGATACCCCCTAGAAACACACACACACACACACACACACACACACCCTTAGATGCTGGCAACACACAACTAAGGCTCTACACTCTCTTGCCCTCTCGGGTTTGGGAATCAGAATTTGGTTTCCAAATATAAACTCAATTTCCCATTGCCATGCCACGTCCCTGGTTCTCTACAAAGCATATAATTCCAGTTGTTTGGCTGCATCTCAAGAAGCACTAGAATAAGAAACGTTTTCACATGTGTTCCTGTTTCTTCGGCTGGGTATGAGTGGGAGGATTTCTTTTTTTTTTTAAGTTTTATTTATTTATTAATTTTTTGACAGAGAGAGAGAGATACAGAGACAGAGACAGAGAGAGAACTGAGCATATGATTCCGCACAGGCCAGGGCCAGGATTCAATCCTCGGTCCCTGGCTCTGCAAAGTGAGCACTTAACCCACTGAGCCATCCCGGCTTCCCCAGGATTTCTTAAGAATCCAGAAACTTATCATAGATGGAACAATGTGGGGGCTTGCTCTGGACAGCAAGAGTAAAAGTACATGACACACCAAACACACACATACTATACATACAATCCTACATACATACACAACACATACACATTGCTCATATATGCCACACACAGAACACATACACACTGCACATATATGTGTACACTAAACCTCTACCACACATGTCACACACACTATATATACATACTACACACACGTGCACACACATATACAACCATCTAAGCTTCAGGAAGAGGAATATAGTGATATGGAGGGCTTCATTTAAATACTTTTAATGATTTAAGTAAAATTACGAATCCTCCATTTCTAATACTTTACAATAATTTAATCCAACCTTTCCACATTATAGGCAAAGAAGTTAGGTTTAGCTAAAAGTAGGTGTGTGTGTTCTTACTCCCAGGCTGGAGCTTTTTCCTCAGATCTCAATGCTGAGTAAGCCCTCACTGTGCCTCTCCTGGAGTTTTAGAAATATTCACACTGGTTAAAATGTGTCCCTTTCTTAGTCTCTCTCTCTTTCTCTGTCTGTCTGTCACACACACACACACACACACCCTTTCATCGTCTGTGCAACTGTTGTGTTTACTTAAGGTTTTTTGAAAAAGGAAAGAAAAAAGTCTGTTGCTTCCTCTCATTACCCACGCATAAAACCATGGGCTTCCTTTTGTTCTGACATATACAATCTCGTCATTTATTTTTCAATTTCAGCACCAAATTCATATCTAAACATTCCAAGGATAAAGCTGCTGTAGTAGCTGAGACTCAGAGCAAAGTGCGAAAAGGCATCCCACAACAAAGCCTCTGTTGTCACTCAGATGTCCCTCACTTCCTCATACTGGGAAGCGTGTCTGACCCCCTGAACCACATACCCCAGGAGGCCAGCTTTCACTGGATCCTCTACACAAGGGGCTTTCTGGGACTCCTCAGGAAGGCAAACCCATGGGTCTTGCTGTGGATGGTTGGTGCCAGGAGTCATGCTGGTCACTTCATAGCCGGCCCTTCTAGGCCACCTTGAGTCTGGTTAGACAAAGCACATCCCCACCAACTCAACTGAGAAACCTTTGGAATCCTGGGCCCAGTGAGGGAAAGAAACCAATTTCCCCTGCCCTCATCTCCCAGGGGCTTGGCCACTTCACCATCAGGTTAACCATAAACCCACAGAGATGCAGCTTTACCCACCGTGAGCAACTTCTGCGCCTGTAACCAGCCCTACCCAAGTTCCTCTGCTGGGTCTTCCTTCCACACTATCCCCGCTCTTCTTGGGGCCAAAAACCCTCCATTGTGGAGGAGCTTACCAGTTGTAAGCCCTGGACTGTTGTTGAAGGACTTTCTCAAGGGAGGTGGAAGGAGCTCATCAAAGTTACTGGGCATGGGAAGGCATCTTTTCCATGGTTGATGGGAGATCTTTGCTAGCTGTGAGGTGTATTAGTCTGCTAGGGCTGTCATAACAAAATACCACAGACTGGGTGGCTTAAATAACAGAAATTTATTTTCTCACAATTCTGGAGGATAGAAGTCTAAGATCAAGGTATTAGCAGTTTTGGTTTCTCCTGGGGCCTCACTTCTTGGCCTATAGATAGTTGCCTTCTTGCTGTGTCCCCATGTGGTCCTTCCTTTATGCGTACACAACCTTCGTGTCTCCTTGCGTGTCCCAATTTCCTCTTCTTATAAGGACACGAGTTACATTGGATCAGGGCCTGCCATAAAGGCCTCATTTTAACTTTGCCTCATTAAAGGCACTATTTCCAAATATAGTTACATTCTGAGGTACCGGGCTTCAACATCTGCATTTGGGCCGGGGACATAATTCATCCTATAGCAGCAGCAGAACTACCATGTGGCTTCTCTGCTTGGCACACAGTGATGTTCTCAGTCGAAAGGTGTAGGATGATCCCCATGGCAAGGTCGTCCATCTCTGTCCCCTCCAGTATCGGAGACCTCTGAGTAGTCAGTCTCCCTGGAGTACAGAGGACTGGGCAAAGCATGGCTTCCCCTTTCTCATCTCTTTCCTGTCTTTGCTACCACATACACTCTGCCCTGGAGCCCTTGGAGCCTTGTCTTTTGTTTTGCAAGAATCTGGTTTGGAATTTTACAATAATCTCAATATTAGTAATTTTTTTCTCTTTGCATTCCTACTATAACAATTCCACTTAAGGAAGGACCCAGAATGCAGAGGGAGAAACAACAGCACAAAGATTAATATTTTAAGACCTCTTTTCTTTGTACATTTTAATGTAGAGCTCTTCAAATTTCATTGTCCTAATTTTGGGTTCCAATCTCTGAGCACTCCCATTATACTCTTAATAATAGCCAATGACTTAAGAAACCAGGAGGTAGGAAACCTTGACCAAGATTAATTGTGAGAATGAAGTCAGATAATTAATAGCTGAACATCACATTGCCCAACACACAGTACAATTCAAATCTAAACCTCTTTACACCTCAGTTTACTCATGTATAGAATATAAATAATCATTAGGTACACAAGTCAATGTAATACAGAAATCTCATGCTTTGCCAATAGTAGATGCTCAATAAGTATCCATTAAGTTTTTAAAACATTTTATTTTTTCATGACTCTTAATTATGTCCAGTAGTGTCTAGGTTTAGATCAATAATTACAAAAGCAGGTATAAAACTTCTCAGGGTTTTATACTATATAATTTCTCCTCCCTGGAGGGCTTAGTATCAAGTATTCAAATAAAGTATTTGGTTTCATTTTCTGTATGTATTGTTCTCTTTCAGTCTTTACAGGCAAAAGTAGTGGTTCCAGAATTTCTATATAGGAGTTGTCAATTAGATTAAAAGAAAATTAGTCTTGGAGACTCAAAGATGCATTTATATACAATATTAGCTGTTTTCTACATTCATGTGCAGGGTTTTGTGTGAAGATACATCTTGATTTCTCTGAGATAAAGGCCCAGAAGTATAGTTTACTGGGTTGTATGGTAGTTTCATGTTCAGTGTTTAAGGAACCTACAAACTGTTGTCCAGAGTGGCTGTACTACTTGACATTCCTACCAGCAATGTGTAAAGGATCCAGTTTCTTTGCATCCTCACCAGCATTTGGTGGCATTGTCACTATTTTTTATTTTAGCCAATTTGGATAAGTGTATAATGTTGTCTCGTGTAGTTTTAATTTGCCAATCCCTAGTAGCTAATACTGTTGGACATATTTTCAGGTGCTTATTTGTCATCTGTATGTCTTTTTTGATGAAATGTCTCTTCATGTCTTTTATCCACTTTCTAATGGAATTCTTCCATTTTTTACTGTTGAATTTCAAGAGTCCTTTCTATATGCTAGTCCTTTGTCAGGTATGTGGTTTGCAAATATTTAGTAGCACTCTACAGTTTGTCTTTTTATCCTCTTACCAAGACCTGTTACAAAACAAAAATTTTGATGAAGTCCAATCATTCAATTTTTATTCTTACAAATTGTGCTTTTGGTAACAAATCTAAAAACTCCCTAACTACCCCAACATCCTGAAATTTTTTTTCCTGTTTCTTTCTAAAAGTTTTATAGTTTTACATTTAAGTCCATGATCCATTTTAAGTTAATTTTTGTGTAAGGTGTGCAACTTAGGTCAAGATTCAATTGTTTTAGCCTGTGGATGTCCAATTGCTACAACATTATTCATTGAAAAGTCTATTATTCAGCAGCTTTTGCACCTTTGTCAAAAATCAATTGGACACATTTTTGTGGATTTATTTCTGGGTTCTCTGTTTTGTTCAATGGATCTGTGTGTCTATCCCTCCAACAATGCCACATAGTCTTGATTATGAAAGAAAAAATATTATTGAGTAAAATGATAAGAAAATTAGTTAATAATGAGAGGAAAATCTTAGAGTATGATGCTAAGTTCAAAAGCATTCAAAATTATTGTGACACTAATCTATGTCAAATGATGCATGTGGTCAAGGACTAATATAGAACCATTAAAATAAAAAATTATTTTTTCAAAGATTTATTTTATTGTTTTTGACTGAGACAGAGAGAAACAGAGAAAAGAGGAATGGCCCAGAGCAGTCTCTATAGTTGTACGTTATCTGTTTTAGACATGGTTTCATTCCACACAAGTGGGCAGGGGTTGTGCAGGGCCGGAACTGGGCTGGAGGCCTCCCACATGGGAGGCACGCCCCCTTGAGCCAGGGGCTGAACCGGGGGGTGAGAACTGAACTGGGGGCCTCTTCCATGGGACGCACACATCAGTTCAGCATATGGGTCCACACTGGCTGGGGCCGGGATTTGATCCTTGGTCCCTGGGGCTGCAAAGCTAGTGCTTAACCCGCTGAGCCATCCTGGCTTCCCCTTAAAATGATTTTTAATATGATAAAATTATGGTTCTTTCTTTTTTACTTATTTTGTCTATATAATTAATTTTTTAATGAGATCAAGAGATGCCTCACTAAGGTAATAATGTCTAATATACCGTAGTATATACAATATTGGTACAATAATGGCTATATGCCATTATATATCATTTTACATGCTATTACATTAAACACTTACCTATAGCATGGAAATAGTGTAATCCTCATTTTATACGTGAGGAAACTGAGGCTCTGAGAGATTAGGTAAATTTGCTCAAGAACACAGTGTAGATAAGAAGTAGAGCTGGGAGTCAGGCTGAAAGCCTGCAACACATGGCTTTCTGCTTAAGATGTGTCTGAAGGAGAGGACTCTCAACCAATGTAGCCTTCATGACACTTTCCACCCCTGACATTCTAATACGGGTCTTGACTGTTCCGCTCTTCTGGCCATCCCTACTGAATCCCAAGAGCTGCAGCCTGGGATGTGGCTGTTCCCATGGTTCTATTCTTGGATTTCCCCATTTATACTTCATCTCTTGGAACACTGAGCTATCCTGAGCCATAACCACCATCTTCCTGTGAATCTAGACTACTTAATTCTCTTGCATTTGAAACTTGCACTTTCAACTGTCTGGTAAGTCTTCACGTATGTGGCATCTAAATCAAATCATGCCCCAAACCAAAACATCCTCTGACCTTAAAACACTACCTGGCCCTCAAAATACTAACTTTAACCTTCATTTAATGACACCATCATCCTTCCCAATAACCTAGGCTTAAAACGTCTTTGAATTCTTCCCTGTTCTATGCCACCCATTCAATCATTTGCCAAGGCATGTAGATTCTTGTCTCATTTTGTTTATTGCATCCTTCCCATCTTTTGCATCCTACTGCGTCTATCCAACTTCTAGTCTCGTTAACTTTTAACTGGACTATCATAATCCTCACAATTAATTTGAACTCATAAATTCCCAACACTAGCTTTTGCATTAGAATCACACACACACACACACACACACACACACACACACACACACACACAGGCCCAAACCACACTGAATCAAAACTTCTAGAAGTGCAATGGATTCTGGAAATTTTTCTTAATCCCCATGTAATTACAATATATAGCCAGGTTAAACAGCTCCTGGCCTAGCGATTCCTTGCCTCTAGTTTTTACTTTAAGTACCTTCTTCCCTAAATCTCAATCCAGGGTATATACTGCTTTCAGAAATCTTTCTAAAGCATCTGCTTACAAATGTTAAGTCTTTTCAAAGACTTCCATTGGCTCTCCACTGCCCCTGAAGTACCTTCTAAAATATATACACGCTAACAGGTATTGTGGGAAGTTAAGATCCTGGATTAAATTCAGCCAATTAAAAAATATATATATAGAAACTAAGCCTTCAGTATGCAATTATAAGTGTGGATTTTCAAGAGGGAGGGATATAGCATGTATCGATCCCAAATTTATCTAACCATGGAACCCTTCTTTTGTGAAACATCTCATTGTTCCAGGGTTCTAAGGAGGCCTTTGGGAAAGGCCAACCTCTAGGATAAATTATAAACTTCTGAATGTAGTACCAAGGTACCTATAGTCAGATCCCAGTCTGAGTTTCCAGCTTGGTTCACACATGGATCCCAAACACCCTACTCAGACTGAACTATTCACTGTGGAAAGGGCTTTATTATGAGAGTCAAATAGGAGTCCACCACTATGGATTTTTGTCCTCTAAATTCAGAGGCCCATTTCTGCCTACCAACCTAAACTGTATGTTTACATGATTTCATCTAGATCTTTAACTGTAAGGAAAAAAAGTCTAGGTTTCCCTTCTATGCTAAAGAATGGTGTCGATGATGTACATGCACACACAAGTTCACATTCACAGATGCACTCACACTAAGGAAGTCTTGATTATTTGATGCTGCAGGACATAAAACTGATTTTTGTTCTTGATGTTCTTATTCGTTTACTAAAGAAATTTATTGGAATGTTCAGAGTGGGGAACCTGTGACATAAATATGACCATGAGCACCAAGAGAGACTCCATAAAGTTATCTTCTTTAACTACATCTCTACAAGTTGAGACCATTGGACAAATATCTTCTTGCCTTTCAAATCACATTAAGAGAAGAATTCCAGAATTTTCTTTCTTTCTTTTTTTTGTTAATCAAATCCTTGGAATGTTTGAAAATTGATCTTCTTCAAACTTTAAGTAGTCACTTCTTGGGATAATTGAGCTACTCTTGTTTAGAACTAGGGTGTATTAGGAAAGCACCCCACTCTGATGAAATTAGACAATGTATACCAACCAGTGCTTTAGTTACATAAAATAAAAACCTGACTACAGAAGCTAAAAAAAATGGCTTATTACTCTTGCTTAAGAATTGTGGGGGATGCTGGGGTGGCACAGTGGGTTAAGCACTCGCATTGCTGCCTTGGGGTCTGAGGATCAAATCCTGGCCCCGGCCCATGGGGACCCATATGCTGAACTGGGATGTGACTCCCACCCAGTTCAGTTCTCTCATGTGGGAGGCCCCCCGTTCAGCCCTCAGCTCATTGGGGCATGTCTCCCATGCAGGAGGCCCCTACCCAGTTCCTGCCCTGCACATCCCACCTCCCCAACCCCCTTCCCACCTGTGTGGAATGAAACTGAGTTGAAAAACTGATGACTTACAACTATGCAGACTGCTCTGGGAGCCTCCCCCTTTGTCTCTCTCTCTGTCAAAAACAATTTAAAAAATCTTTAAAAATAAAGAATTGTGGAGGTGACACCCCAGGGTTAGCCATCTAAGGGTCCTCCATACCATTAAGGACCGGATTCCTCCTAATTTTTCGTTCTGCCATTATTAGCATGTAGCTTCTGCCCTCATTATGTCTGTGTTTCAAGAAGAAAGAACAAGAAACAAAAGGCACAGACCAGCTTTATTTGGAAAAAACAGTGAGTTTTCCAAAAGCCCCATCCACTAGGCTTCCATTTAAATCTCATTGGCCAGAACTATAATACACAACTACCTTGAATAGCAAGGAAATCTGGAGAATAGTTTTTTTAACTGGCCCAAAGGAGATTCTGTTTGTAAGGAAGAAAGTGGGATTGGGTACTAGGTAATCACCGGGAGGTGTCTGACATAATGGAAGCTCCTAGCTACTGCACAGGAAGGGCACTTATGGCTTCCATATGGATGTAATCCCCAAATCAGGCATGTAAAAGGAATCTAAATAAATGTCTGTGCTCTATTATTGCTGTTGTGTGTGTGTGTGTGCGTGTGAGTGTGTCATGTCTTTGAGAGTTCCTTCTATATATACAGCATTAAGCAAGTTGCTTATGCAGGGATTACCCAACATTCCTGAGATCTTCTAGTTTGCATTTAAAGCAAATTTTGAGCATATGAGATAAACCATGGTGTGTTTTGAAAATTGCAGTTGTTATAAAAGAACTGATCTGGAAGAAACTGCTTTTGCCCAGGGACAAAAAGACTGATAGGTATTTGAGTGACAAGTTTTTTAGAGAATTCCACTAATTCATGCTTTTACACACAGCCTGAAGGGGGAAGGACTGTCTTTGTCAGCTTGCTATAGCTGAATCCACTGTTTTGTTTTGTTTTGTTTTGTTTGTTTGTTTGTTTGTAGTGAAAATTATTCCCAAATAGTCCAATGTGAGTTTACTATATATTCAATGACTCGGATTTAAGGGCCTGCACAAGTTTCAGACATGACCTTTCCAACAAAGGAGACAAAAGAAATGTTAACAGCAAATACCTGGGCCAGTGCAAAAGAACGACTCATTCCTTCTGTAAAGGTGCAAGAGATATAATCATTTAAGATACAATCATTTTCCAAAGAGCTTTATTGCAGTTTCATGCGAGGCGTTCAGGAGCTCTCTACTCATGTGGTGTGACAGCATAGCCGAGAGAACTGAGCTGGCAACCTTCTCTGTGACTCAAGCTCGGTAGCTCTTTTCAACAGCACTGTTAATCTTGTTCAATCGTAAGTGCCTCTTGGTTTTATGAGCCAGGATCATTTTCCCTTCCAGCCCTCACTGACCTTGCTGTCTTTGTGGGATTTTAATGTCATCTCACGAAAGAAGTGTACAGTAAATGCTAGGACTACACCAGGTTGAAGAGTATATGTGTGGTCTGCATCACAGAGGAGAACACAGGAACAAGGATCCATATCAAATGCCCATCGAATTCTTTTTAGATCTGTGACCAGACATCTTTTAGAGATAGAATTTTGGTGACCGGAATGTTGTAGTTTTATCTTCGTGTTTTAGAAGGGGCAAATGAGTTTGTCCTAAGGTTGGTTCAGCTTAGTGGAGATGCAGCACACATGGGAATAGTTGGTCCATCCATGCTAGACAGAAACTTAGCAGTTATCTGTAAAACTATTAGATGTACATAGCCTATAATCCAGAAATTTCACTTCTAAGTACTCAAATGCGGTGACTTTTTCACAAGAGCGTGTTCTGATTTTTCTGGCACATACAGCATTCTATAAAACAGTTTACTCTTTGATAATGAATCCAGCTCTTAGAAGAGACAAATGTCTTATGAGCAGAGGTGGCTTCCAAGGGCTGTCTCCAAGGATTGAATGTAGGCACTCCAAAGTCTTAAAACAAGCCACCTTTTGAATGCTTCCTGAAATAGTCTTATTTTCACTGGGGCCCATACACTATGCCCAGCTGAGAAGTGATTGAAGAATGTCAGATCAGAATTGTCAAATAGGGAACATGAAGGATTCCAAAATAACTCCTTTCTCTTCCACCATTGCTCTAATGGGATTAGTAATTCCTACACTAACTAGACAATGACCCTCCACACTCATTCCAGTTTCTGCCTTTGCAAGGCCTGTCATGTTTGGAAAAAACATTCTTCAATAGGATTCCAGAATTCAGAAAGAATTGATTTGTCTTTGACCCCAAATACAAACCATTTACTCCAGGAAACAGCTATGTTTCTCTGAAACCATGCTTGTTTTCAAGAGGATGGCATTAGGAATATTCTGTGCTCCAGGCACACAAATATCTCCATACATTCTTTCCATTTGTTTCATACACATTCTTCCTGTATGTTCTCAGTGTAATAAGTGAGTTTGAGTATCTACTCTAAGAGCTGTATGTGGCTTCATGAATTCTCTTATAGTTGTAAATTCATTTTTAAAATCTACATATTTGCTTTGGTTTGTGAATTATTTAGAGTATTGCTATTCTGCAGGCTTATAAGGCAAGTTTCTAAAACACTTTTATATGGTATGAAAATGGGCAAACTGGGAAAAGCCGGGACGGCTCAGCGGGTTGAGCGCTCGCTTTGAAGCCCTGAGGACCGAGGATCGAATCCCGGCTCCGGCCCAGGCAGGACCCACATGCTGAACTGGGGAGTTCCCACAGTTCGGTTCTCTAGCTGTCTCTGTCTCTATCTCTCTCTCTCTCTCTCTGTCAAAAGTAAAATAAAAATAAATATGCACT
>PVKE010028485.1:9888-20985 GCA_004027555.1 Craseonycteris thonglongyai
GGGGGGGGGGGGGGGGGATTGGATGATTAGATATAGAAAAGTGTGTATATATAGCTTCCCATGATGGCCCATGATCTACATGTAAAAGCCTTTACTGGGGGCTGTTACCTCCTGTAAAGATCTGTTCACATCGTGCTTTGCTATGCTAATGCCTAACCTTTGCCTGTTCATTGTTATGATAAACTTTTGCTATATAAGATCCTCTTGGGTTTTAATCCAAGTCCCGATATTGATACTCCCTCAAAGCCATAAAAATATGTTTCCTAATTCCTTTCTCAACAGAAAATATTCCTAGTGAATATACTAAAGCAAGCTTGTCTAACCCAGGGCCCGTCCAGGATGGTTTTGAATAAGAGCCAACACAAATTCATAAACTTTCTTAAAATATTAGGAGAGTTTTTTGAGATTTTTTTATTAGCTCATCATCTATCGTTAGTATTAGTGTATGTTATATGTGGCCCAAGACAATTCTTTCAATGTAGCCCAGGGAAGTCAAAAGGTTGGACACCTCTGTGCTGAAGCTAAAAGACATGGCATGTTGGCTAGGAAGGTATAACAGTCATGTAGAGAACCAGCCTGCCACTCAGGGGTCAATTCAGTTAGTCCTTCTGTGAGGGAAAAACCTAGGAAGGAGATTAATCTCTGATAGCAGGTGTTATGAACCAAGCCCTGGGATAAGCACCTCTGTGTAAATTTATACTTAATTTCAATAACAACCCTGGAAAGTCAGCACTCTGATCCATGATTGCCAGCTAAAACACAGGTTACACTAGAAGGTTAACAAACTAAGCCACCCCATAACAAAGTGGTGAATTTGCAGCCTGAACTCTGCCATGCTGAATCTCAACTTCTGCTCCCTTTGTTTTTATGGCAACTTATCTCTGCTCTCCTAGGTACTCAGCTTTCACAATGTCTCCTTCACCTCCCATAGAACCTTGCTCTTTGGAAAGAATTAAGTGCCAGTCATTTAATACTGAGTATACATTCCCAAATGTGTTCTAGAGAACACTGGTACTATGAACTGTGGGTTCCATAGGCAAATACATTTGGAAAGCCCTGGGCTAAACACATTTTAACATGTTTTCACTGTAGGTCTTCTAAGAGCCTTGATTATGGTTATGTACATTGTGAAATAAAATAACAGATACAGCAATGAGATGGAGTGGGGTATCAGGAAGGTGCATTATGATTCTCCAAAAAGGATATTGTGAGACAATATAATGCAGTGGTTAAGCCCACAGTCTCTGAGGCCAGATTGATTAGGGTCAAATCTCAGATCAGTCACTAAGGTCTTAGACAAGTTACTTAGCCTCCCTATGCCTTGTAAAATGGAGATAATAATAGAACTTACCTCTTTCGTAGGTATATCATACAAATGAAGTAAAATGATACATTAGAAGTACCTTTGGATTAGAGCCTGTGTGACGGTCAGGAAATGTGCCTCTCAGACCCCTTGCTGCCGGGAACAAAGTTGACTGACATCTCCAGCTGCCAGCCCTCTGACTCCGTCTGTATATTTGTGCTGAGACCACAGTTTCTCTCTAGCAGTGCATAGTGTGAACACCAGTGCTAGCCCCGTCCCATGAAACATGGGACTCTTCTGACAGGTGACTTCAGCTCTAGAGCTCCCATCTGCACTGAATCTTTCTTAGCACGGTTGTATTATCTGAGATTCTTCCTACTCAGTTCTCCTTTCTCCCTTTCCTTTTCTGCCTGTGCCTGCTTCTTCCCCTCTATTCTTCAGGCATTTCCCTAATAAATCTTTCATGTGTCCAATCCCATTTTGGCTTCTGCTTTCTGGAAGACCTGAATTGACACGCCGTGATACAGTATGGCATTACCCAGAAAGTTCACAGCCCACAGAGTCCCTGACTTCAGAAGCATCTCGTGGGACACAGTCCATGCAACACTTTGAGGAATGAGTGACCAGATCTGTATGTGAAGTTTGCCCGTAGGTAGAGGTATCTTAGGCATTTGTTACTAGGAGGAACGAGAGGGGAGACAAAAGCAGGAGAATTTTCAAGTTAATCGAAAATCAAATTGCGTATTCAATTAAGCACATATGATTAGTTTTATCTGGCATAGTAAATAGACTGTGCTGGTATTTGGAGACATGAAGTAATCTGTGAAACTCTAAGTTCTTTTCCTTCCTTAGGACTATGAATTGGAGTTCACTCCATGATAATGCAGTTTGCCCTGATGAGGCTACGAATAAAAGAATGTGCACTTCCTGTGTAAAAGAAACAAAGAGCTATGAGTAATGCTTAAAACTGAGCCCTAAATACTGGATATAAGAGCACTGGGAATGTCCCTTGAGTGGATTGGGCCCAATATGGTAGTTCTAAGACCCTATCAGTTATAGGTGTAATAAAGCAGGAATGGCGCACATGAGAATTTACATGGAAATACGTGTGCATTATTGTTCTGTCCTCAGGAGAAAGTAAGCTCGTTCTGTTGAAATCATCTATATAGAATTGATTTGAAGCACTTAACAAGTAATATAAAGGCCCACATTTTCTATCATAACTATAAAATAAATACTAATAAAAATATTACTTCAGAGAGAGTTGAGATTCAAAGAGGCTTCTGAATTTTTCTCTCTAATAAGTAAGTACCAGGGTAAACTCTAACCAAAAAGAGAGAAATGTGCTAAATTGGGGGAAAAAAATAGTTCCAGGGTTTTTTTTGTCATGTGATTGTTCTTTGTGCCCTCATTTTTCTCTGTGCTCAATTTTTCCCCCCATTTTAAAAATCCATGAATATTTTATGAGCTGCACCTAAATGTCCCATCATCACAGATACTTGAGACTCTTTCAGCTCCGGAACTGATCATTACTGAATTCATTTTGTATTCTAGTGGTTGTCAAAGGCAGTTCTGAAGGTGTTACATTGAGCTTTGACATTAGTTGATGAACACTTCAACTCATCATAACTATGCAGGGATTCAGAATAGCAGAAATTAGAAAGGCGAATTTCAGGAGATGAGTCCACTGAAAAGAAATGTGACTTCAGAGTTATCACTGGTGAATGCTCAGAGTTCCATGACATCCATACAGACTGCAATAAGGGCTCCTGACTGCAGTCAAGCATAGGGCTCTAGAGGGGAAAAAAAGGCTTATTCTGCATGTGTCAAGCAGAGCTGGACCAAATCAGCAGTCCAGCTTCACAGTTCTGGTCATGCATGAGAAATAGGCTTTCCTTATTCCATTAGCTAGTTAAAGATAAGTGTCTCCATGGGGTGGGAAGAAACTGTTTAGGTGGAAATAATGAAGAGTTCTTCTTGCTAGTAATACCAAAGAATTTATAGAAATGGAAAATGTCAGTCTTAGCCTAGAAGATAAGGATCAGGGCTATGGAATTCCATCAGCTTTGACAAGCATGTATTAAATAAAATTATGGAGCTAAGAAGGAAATAGAGCAGTTTTCCTTCGAGACAGTGGGTACTTTCATAGCTACACTATTTAAATAGCGCATTGGGAACTGAGTACATTTTTTAATAATACAGAGCTTTCTGGAAATAGGAAAAAATAATGAAGTGATAATTAGACACATTAAAATCAATAAGTATTCCAAATTAATAACTGCCATCTCAACATGGGTCCAAACTTCTTTGTGGTCACATCCTTGAAATCAAAAATCCAAATGAATATGACACTGGGAAATCAGCAACACCAGATCCAAGGTGGAAGCCAGTAGGAGGCTAATGAAGGAGTTTGAGGAAATCCGCAAATGTGGAATGAAATACTCTGTAACATCCAGCTTGGTGGAGCTAATTTATTGACTTGGCAAGGGCTTATTGTTCCTAACACCCTCCTATATGATAAGGGAGACTTCAGAATCGAAATCAACTTTCTAGCAGAGTAGCCATCCAAACCACCAAAGATCACATTTATTTAAAACAAAGATCTATCACCCCAACATCAATGAAAAGGGGCAGGTCTGTCTGCCAGTAATTAGTGCTGTAAACTGGAAGCTAGCAATCAAAACCAACCAAGTAATTCAGTCCTTCATAGCACTGGTGAATGACCCCCACCAGCCTGATCATCCACTTCGGGCAGAGCTAGCTGAAGAATACTGTAAGGATCATTTAAAAATTCTGTTTAAGCATGCTAAAGAGTTTACAAATAAACATGGGGGAAAGTGACCTATGAACTAGACTCTCCCCCAACTGTTTCCAGTGAGTGTGAACAGAAACCCAGAGCAATGTAAACACCTCCAAAAGCAGGACTCTGTGGAAAATTGGCATGTGCCACCACCTGGTGTTTGCTTGTGGCTGTCGCTATCTTTCTACAGGTTTCTTAATCAAAAGTGGTCTAAGTAACCTGTAATAGGATTAAAAATTTAAGATGTTAAAAAAATTAAGTGAACATAATGACTTTCCTTCTATTTGCTTTACTCTTCAAAACTCCACAAAGAAGTCTGTTGTTTTGTTAAATTTCGTTTTTTTTTAAGATTCATTTATTATTGTTTGAAAAAAGGTGAAAGAGAGACAGAGAGAGAAGTGGGGAGGGCCCAGAGCAGTCTCCATAGTTGTACATTATTAGTTGTGACGTAGTTTCATTTCACACTGGTGGATGTGGGGCCATACAGGGAGGAAACCCAACTGTGGGCCTCCGGTATGGGAGGTGAGAACTTTCGCCTCCAGCCTGGCGCTTACCAGTTGTGCTATATAGTTCAGCATATGAGGTTTGCACAGACTGGGGCCAGGATTGCATCCCCGGACCTTGCAGTTGCAAGGCAAGCACTCAACCTGCTGAGCTATCCGGGCATCCCTGTTTTGTTGAGTTCTGTTTTGTTTTGCTTTCATTTGTACTCTAACAGGTTTTTAACTGATTATGAGAAAGGCCGTGTGCCAAAATATATGAAAGAAAGTGGGAGAACTTAGAAGATTTTATAAACCACCTACCTCAGTAAGGTCAAGAAAGTAATTTGTTAAGCCTTTAGAAAAGATAAATTTATTAAAATAATTAGTACCTATACCTTCTCAGACCCTCTCTATACTTTTACTTCTCACAACCTCTGTATGAAGAAAGGGATACAGTTACATCTAATTTAAAAATGAGTAAGCTCAGGCTTGAAAAAAATCCATTGACTTTTTTGTCTTCAAACTGCTTAATTTTGTACCCAGGTTTCAATCCCAGGCACCTTAATACCATAGCCCAATATACCATTTTATCTCCCGACTCCTGGCTGAATTGATTTATACAATTGAAGGCAGAAAAGAATTTGAGATGCAACAATAAGTTTGGGAATGAAATTGATATTCTTATAGATTACAATGGTGTTATTAGTTATCATAGTAATGTAAATCACAAAATTGTTCAATAGCCTTCTATTTTACTTTTAATCTTGCCCCACAAAACCATTTATAAATTTGGAAGACAACTAAGTAAACCATCATAGTGATTATATTTCATCGACTCGCATGTATTCATGTGTTTGTTGTCTGTTTTATATTCTTTTAAACATTTTTTCTGGTAGTGAAAATAATACAAACTAACACAAGAATGATATCGTCAAATCAGATTCACAAGAATCAGAGATCTTATCCAGTTTTGAGTTTTAATAATAACTTCAAGGATTCAAGTCATTGGAAGGTACAGATAGAGTATGAAAAAGCCCAAACTGCCAATATCATGGCTGAGTTTCTTTTTGCTACATTAGGACATGCTCTGGTCTGAATTAAATATTCAAGGTCTTTATGTGATGGGTACAGGTAGCATTTATACGAAAGGAAGCTAATTTAGTCAGGAAACATCTCTATGTACTTCAGTTAAGTACCTAACTTATGTGACATCTTCTAGTGACTCATGCTCCAGAAACCTATTGATTTCAGGTTTATTTACTATTATTATAAGCAATTCTAGACAGACCAGGTACCTCTAGCTAAAAGTATGCCATAGATAAGTATCTCTCACCATTAAACACCATTAATCTGTTTGCCAGAAGGTCTGTCATTAGCACATTTACAAATGGATTGGACCAGGCCATCCTCCTCTCTTTCCCCAGCCTTCCCTCCACAAAGTAAGAAAATAAATGCAGGGCTGCTGCTAACCCTTTCATTCCCAAATACCAGTCACCTTTGAAAACATAGAAAACTGCAAGATGAAAATAGAAGTCACTTACAATTAATTACTGTGCAGCACCAATTCAGAAATACTTACCATTAAAAACACTTGGCTGTGTTTCACTCTAATTATTCTTTTATACAGATTATATTTCTATACAAGTTGACTACTGAGAATTGTACACTCTATATGCTGCATTTAAAATAGTTTATTATTCTTGACAATACGTTGAGACTAAATTCTCATATTCCTCACCAATCTTCCAAAATATTATTTTTAGTGGTTGTATACTATTATGGCATTTGGATACACCATTCATATTTCATAAATAACTATCATTGTCTATTTTAGATTGTTATATGCTGGTGGAATTTTCCTCCCATAAAATTTGCAATTTATTTTACACTTCCAGTGAGGTATTCAAATAGTAGAGCTGAACTGTTTCCCAATGCTAGATTTTAATACAATTTTTTTTTTAATTTTATTAATCACATAGGAACCTATACCAGACTGGATCTCTGAGTACCTACCACTAATGGGACCCTCCTTTTGCTCCACACTGGCCGTATTACATGAACAAGAAGCAAATTGTTACATTAAGATCTTGATCATTTACAGGCTATTTGTCACTTCGCCTAATGTAGTCTATTCTTACTGGTAAATTTGTAAATTTATTTGTAAATTTGTGGGGGTTTTTTTCAGATTTCTTAACTTTAATTTTATTTAACAGTGTTTTTGCTATATACTTTTTTTACAGTGGTAAATATCTTCAGCCTTGAAAACTGTGAATTATTTCTTTGCTTTTGCTATTTGAAAGCTTTCTGCTAAATAAAGATGAAATAAACACTCATCTGTTTCCTCATACCGTTAGTTCTTTTATGGCTTTGATTTTTACATTTAATTCTTCTCTTCTAAATAGAATTTACTATATTTTTTCTAATCGTGGCATTAACACATACTTGAAGCAAAAAATCTTGGAAAATATAACAATGACAAATGAAGACAAAAATCATATATTATGTCAACACCCAAAGATAACCAGGGCTACAAGTATTAAATTAGTATGTTGTCAGTAAATCTTTTTTCCTTTGCAGAGACATACATTTATGTGAATAAACGGAATAATACTGTAAATAGGATTTTTGAAGCCCACTTTTCAATTACATGAAACAAATATTTTCTCAGATAAGTAAATACTTCTTTAAAAATGTCTGCTTAGTATTTTGTTATGTGCATAATATAATTTTTTTAATTCATTAGTTGAAGATCTTAAAATTATTTCCAATGTTTTGCTCTTGTAAATAACAGTGTAGCGTAAAGACTATCCATATACTGTACCAGATGGCAATGAGAAGCATGAACGGCTACTCACTGGGTCCTGGGGTTAGCAACTCATGACTGCTCCTTTGAGGGTTCACCAGAGTCTTCAGAGGTCCTTTATGCTCCTCCTCATTCCCCTTTCCCTGCCTGTGATATCTTTTCCCTCATCTGCACGTAGGACAAGTAGGCACTCTAGCTACATGACTGATTTCATTCTCTCTTTGGTCTTATTTTTGGTTTGTTCCAGAAATATTATTGACTTCTGTTCATCATTTCAGAAGGCCTCGTTTGTATAAATTTTTGTTCTTTCAATCCTATTTTTGTAACACGATGTCTAATTAGTTCCATATAATTCCGTAGAAGATGACAGTCTAGCTCAGCTTAATTGCAGCTATTAATGCAAGATAATGACATAGTGGTAATAAAAAGACCACATATCTTTTTATATTTTGAAATTTACTGTAAGCAATTCTGTAGCTCAAAGGGAATCATGTTTCCACTGCTCATCTCTGAAATTAACAGGATGTCAGAAATCACGTTTTGGTACACCATTAACATTTCTTTGCCCAGCTGGTTGTGTGGGGTTTCAGATTGTAACCTTATCTGTTTTGCCAACTTTTCTACCTAATTCCTGGCTTTATTCCCAGATTAGATACTGAACACAGTTTTGGCTGCAATTTCCTTGAACAGGCCATTAGTACTACAAAATAGAGGCAAAGTTTCTTTTTGCCTTCACTTCTCAAGTCCCAGAGATAACAGATAGTTTGCAGTAAAGCAGCTAGGGAAATCTATCCATTAATATCCCACTGTTCATATATCTCCAAAATATCCATGAACAGATAAAGTGAATAATAAAGGGATGGACAACTGCCTTATCAGAAGAGGCAAAAACAATTGGGAATTATTTTATATTTGTTTGTAATTTTAAAATGCAGAGGTACACAAGATAATATGATTAAAGATTCTAAAATCAGAAACTCCATAAATAAGGTGTCCAAGGAGTTACTGGAAAGATTCTAAAATTCAGTAACATTTGTATCACATGGAGGTGAATGAAGAGGAATCGAGATCACTGACAATCAATAGTAGATTTAAACTGTCAAAGCACAGTACAAAATGGATTTACCATACACTTATTCTGTAGATGATATGCAAATGTATCTTTTAAGATACAAAAGTTTTTAAAATAGTCTGTTGTTATGGTTTCTTAGGAGAAATAAAGACAGAAATGAGAACTGAATTTAGAAAACTAAAAATTTAAATTTACCAAGACTATACAAAAGCAAGACCTAGCCCCCATTGCCACAAACTGCCCTGGGAGAAAAAAAAAAAAAATCTAAAAACCTAAAAGTTTAATAAACAAATTGCTTGAAAACACATTCTGTGCCCCTGTCACAATTAAGTGACTGCAACCTGACTGTTTCACCTAATCCCACATCATTAAATTCTGTTCCCAAATCACTCAAGCTCTAAATCTAATTCCAATTCTAGGCTAATAAATACCCTTCTGTAAATTCTCTTTTCAAAACACCATTGAGATTTTGTTCCTCACAGTTTCCTCTCTGGCTTCTATGGTTGATACCAGAATTCCCAGTGATCTTTGAGAAGTCTAAAACACATACTAGCTGACTTTTCACTCTTTTTTTGTTTGTTTGTTTTACTTCTTTGTTTGTTGGGGGTGGGATTTATTTTCTTTCTTTCTTTCATTTTTTAAAGATTTTTATTGAAAAAATATAGCTAATGTACAACTTTATATCAGCTTCAGGTGTACAGTTGTTCAACATTTATATAGCTAAAGAAGTGATCATCATAAGTCCAGCAGCCCTCTGACACTGTACCACACTATCAAAATATTATTGACAATATTCTCCATGCTGTATGTTATATCCCATGAGTTATTTGTTTTATACCTGGAAATTTGGACCACTTATTGCCCCTCCCCTCCCCTCCCCATTTAAAAATTTTTTGATTACAGTTGACATTCAGTATTATTTTATATTAATTTCAGGTGTACAGCATAGTGCTTACATTTGCATAATTTAAGAAATGGTCCCTCTGTATAATACCCACCTGATACTATACACAGTTTTTACTGTATTATTGACTATATTCCCTATGGTTTACTTTAGATCCCCATGACTATCTTGTAACTACCAATTTGTACTTCTTAATGCTTTCTCCCTTTTCAGCCTTCCCCCAACCCTCCTCCTATTTATCACCTCTGATATATCTATTACCCATCTGACACCATACATAGTTATTAAAATATTATTAACTGTATGCTTTATGCTATACCTTCCATCCCCATGACTACTTTGGAATGGGATCTCTTTATTCGTTTATTGTGGTAAGAACACTTAATATGAGATCCACCCTCTTAACACATTTTTTAAAGATTTGATTTATTGTTCTTTAACAGGTAGAGATACAGAGAGAAAGACAGAGAGAAGGGGGAGGGCCCAGAGCAGTCTCCATAGTTGTATGTCATCAGTTTTCAACATAGTTTCATTCCACACAGGTGGGCAGAGGGGCCACACAGGGCAGGAACTGGGTAGGGGCTTCCTGCATGGGAGGCAGGCTCCTACAAGCTGGGCTTTGAACCAGGGGACTCCCACATGGGAAGCTCACCCCAGCGAGAACTGAACTGAACTGGTTCAGCATATTGGTCTACACGGGCTGGGGCCAGGATTCGATCCTTGGACCCCAGGGCTGCAAAGGGGCAGCCATCCCAGCATCCCCAACAAATTTTTAAGCGCATAATAAATACCGTTAACTATAAGCAGTGTTGTGCTGGAAAACTCTAGAACTTTCACACCTTGCAAAATTGAAACTATATCTGGTGATCAACGACTCCCCGTTTAACCCTCTCCCCAATCCCTGGAAATCGTTATTCTACTCTCTGTTTTTATAAGTTTGACAATTTTAGATATCTCATATAAGTACAATCATACAGTAATTGTTCTTCTGTGACTGGCTTATTTCACTCAGCATAATGTTCTTAAGGTTCATCCATATTATCATATATGGTGGCAGGATTTCCTTTTTTTTCCCTTAAGTCTGAATCATATTCATTGTAGGTATCAGCTATGTTGTCTTTATCTACTCATTGGTTAATGGACATTTAGGTTGTTTCCACATCTTGGCTATTGTGATAGTACTGTAATAATTATAAGAGTGTATATATTTTCTCAATATCCTTGTTTTAATTCTTTTGTTTAAATATCCAGTAGTGTAATTACTGGATCATATGGTAGTTGTATTTTTGCTTTTTTGAGAAACCTTCATACTGTTTTCAATAACATTGCCATCAACAGTATGCAAGGGTTCCAGTTTCTCCACATTCTGACTAATACTTTTCTTGCTTTTTCTTTCTTTTCTCTATTTCCTTTTTTTTTTCCTGATAATAGCCACTCTAACAGGTGTGAAACTGTGAAATGATATTTCATTGTGGTTTTGATTTGCATTTTTCTTATGATTAATGATGTTGACTTTCTCTCTGTGTACCTGCTGACCATTTTTACTCATATGTCTTTTTTAGAGAAATGTCTTTAAATTCTTTGCCCACTTTCTTTTTTTAAGATTTATTTTTATTGTTTTTGACAGAGAGAGAGATACAGAGATAGAGACAGAGAGAAGGGGGAGGGCCCCGAACAGTCTCCATAGTTGCACATCATTGGTTTTTCCACATAGTTTCATTCCACAGGTGGGC
>PVKE010028486.1:0-20851 GCA_004027555.1 Craseonycteris thonglongyai
AGCATTATGGACACACTCAATAGTTTGGTGGTTACCTGGAGAGGGGGGAGGGAGAGTTGTGAGGGGGAGGTGGAAGTGGGCACCGAATATATGGTGATGGAGGGGGAGCTGATTCTGGGTTGTGGGCACATAATGCGATGCATGGGTGATGTGATGTGGACTTGTACATCTGGAAACTATTTAATTGTTACCAGCCAATGTTACCCCATTAAATGTAACAATAAAAAAATTAATTAATTAAGTAAAAAATAACAACAACAACAAAAATATGTGCATCTTGGTTGTATAGCAACTCATTAAAAAGAGTGGCATTAGATTGATGCAACTTTTTTTTTTCTCACAAAAATAATGCACTCTATAAAATTGAGACTACTTTTATAACATTTACTGAAGAAACCAGAAGTGTTGGATTGGCTATTTTAAGGTCAATCCAAGACTAGAAACTGAATAACTCCAAGTGGTAACCCAAACCACACTTGTTATATGACCTGAACAAGTCAAGCAGCCTGTAGCCATGATTATGTATACAAACCGCCTACGCAGGGTGTCATGGCAAGGTCAATGTGATTATGCGGGCCAATTTTGTTATACATACAGAATTTTACACAGTGGTTCTGGGTATGGCCGTCAGAGTGGATGCCAGCACAACTGTCGCAGACAGACTACCAGAAAGAGAATCACTATAAATGCTAAGTAGAGTTGAGGCAATTATGAGAGTGAATCAAGTACACAGACATCTATGTTACAAAGACTAAAAGTCTGGATGAACTATACAATTGATCATATACTTGATTTAACTTTTGAAACATCCAATATAAATTGTTTCACAATAGCACATCCCTCTCAAATAACATGTATTTTTCTATTAAAACAATATATGATAGTGAAGCCCAAGGGATATTACATCAATTTTACAATAAACTTATGTTCTCAGTAAACTAGCATGTAAAAACAATTGAAATTAATATACCGGTATATATACAACCTTAAAAATAATTGCAAAGGAGGAGTCACACATTGGTAAAATTTGGTTCATATTAATATGATATAATTTTCATATAAGAATTGAATTTTTTAAGGAAAGGAAAAGCACTTAAGATTATTACTATGCTTACTAGTTGAGAGAAACAAAGGGAGAGAGTAAGAGAGGAGAAAGAAAAGGATGAGACTGAAAGATTGAGATTGGGTAGACAGGGAAATACAATAGGATTACTAGCAGTACTAATACAATCAATCTGATTTTTTGAAATGATCATTTTATGTAAAAATCCCCTGAGTATATTTCATGTAGAGCTACTAATCTGAGCAATGTTTAACGTCCCAAGACCTCCTCTCTTATTGAAAATTTGTACAAAGAATGAAGGTCATTTGTTGGACTTGTTAATGAATCTACTCATATAAAAATTCACTAGATTGGATTTCAACATAAATTGAAATAAGATATGCTAGTTAATTCTTGATTTGTGAGATTTAATATAAATAACTGATAAACTAATATACATCATATATATTAACAGATATATAATATATGTATTATTAACATATATATAATATATGTATGTATCTTTTCCATCTTTGAAAACTTAAAAAACATAATTCTCAGTTGAGGTGAAAAGATCCAATTAGAAAGAAAATTGTATAGGATGGCCAATCAAACTTCCTGTCCATTGGTACTCAACTGTTTTTTCAGGGAAACACTAATGTTCTATAAACTCTTCATACAGGTGTGGCCTAATTTTGATCAAGTTATTTTTTTTTATTTTTCTACAATAAAGATGTATGGTGTTATTGAGATGTCTGTCAGGAATAGTACTCCCTTCAGGGTGATAAGTGACAGGTACAACTTGCTGTAATAGGTACACAGAGTATTATAACTCCAAATACAAGGCACAGAAATGTGAAACTTGACCTTTTAAGTATATAAGACCAACGAGTAAGGGAATAAGAAGGGTCATTAATCAGCAATATAGCTCTGAAAAATCTCTAAGAAAATATGATGATAGCTGCAGATATGTTGACAAATACTCTGAGGATTTCTTCAAGTCTCTGTAAAGAACACTGACTTCATAAAAGTTCAGATTTCCACATGAGAGAAAGATGGTCCTTCTCTATGTATCAGCTGAGACTAACTGTGCACAGCATAAGAGAAGGGACCCTGAAAGATTTAGAAAAAAAACTTAAAGATTTGTTTTTCACCTTCAGGAAGCTTATAGTCTAGTCAAGAAAGCATCTAATTTTTTCCCAAGGAAAGTGGATTCCTGACCAAAGCGAAGGAAATTCAGAAGTTCCAGAAGATAAAATATAATTATGCTTTCTGACCTTTTCTATCAACTATACTTTTCATATATATTATGTTATATAAATCAATCACAGTTATAATGCACACTTCCATTGTTCAGAAACTGACAAAATCTCATTTTTTTGAAAATTCTCAAATGTCATGTTCTCTATTAAACCTCTCCTGACCATCACTTAAAAATAATTATTGCTTCCTCCTCTGAAAGAGTAGGGAACCTGTCCAAAGCATCAATATTCCCATCATTAGCAGATATCGAGATCAGTTGTTTACTTGTTGTAGGTTGAGTCATGTCTCCCCAAGATTTATACGTTGAAGCCCAAACCCCCAAAACTTCAGAATGTGACTTATTTAAAGATAGGACCTTGGAAGAAGTAAGGTAAAATGAGTTTGTTATGGTGAGCACTAATCCAGTTTGACTGGTGTCCTTTCAAGAAGATGAGATTTGGACACACAAGAGACACAGAGATAAAAATGCATATGTAAGAGACAAGACTAAAGACCATGTGAGGACACCACAGGAAGGCAGACATTAGTAAGCCACAGAGATTGGCTTCAGAACAAAATCAACCCAGCAACACCTTGATCTTGGACTTCTAGCCTCCAGTAAGAAAAATTACTTTCTGCTGTTTAAGCCATCCAGTCTGTGGTATTTTGTTATGGCAGCCTTAGAAAACTCATACATTTGTCTATTTGTCCTGCTGAGGATGAGATCTCTAAGGGCAAAAACTATGCTTTACCTTTGGTACCTAGCATGGTATCTAGGGCCTAGTAAATGTCCAGTAAATGTCAGCTGAAGTTATTATTATTGTTGTTGTTGTTTGAGAAAGTACAATTTTAGTTATGAAGAAAAAATATTGTGTAGTTTCATTTATGCAAAAGTTATAAATTAACTTATCAGAAGCTAAAAATATATTTTTAATTTAGAAGGAATTTGGAAAACAAAAATAGGTATGAAGAGCTATTTAGAAACCACTTATAATCCCACTCTTGGATATGATCACATTCACTATTTTAACACATTTATGTAAATTCTTATTTATTTGAAAGATACACACACACACACATATATATTATATATGTAATTCTTTTTTGATATAATTCTTATTGTATCATTTGCTTTGTATCATTATTCTTCCTTGAACAACTTACATTAGTAGGTAATCTTTAGGAACATACTTTTTAATGATTGCATAATATTCTAGCATGAATATCTACTAGAATTTAACTATTGACTACTTAGATCATTTCTAATTTTGGAGATGATGCTGCCATGAGCCTCTTTAATAACATTTCTTTACTGTAGGATTTGACACATGTACACCCAGAAAGTTTAATAATATGCAAGTCTCATTCTAGGAGAGCTAGACTCATAGCATGTCATCCAAGATTTCAGTAAATTTTTTTTTTTTTTTTTCACATAACAACTCTGGTTAACTACTGTCCTTTAGAGATGAGAAAACTGAAAGCTAAAGATGTTAAAAACAAAAGCCAATAAGAAATATGTACTCATTAAGACTATACAGAATATATACAGAAATTCATTGGGTTTTTTTTTATAAAGAATGTTAAGGGCACATTCACTCATACTGTTTTCAATGGTCAATCATAGACTCCAGGATTAGAAAAAAATGAAGGTTCCTTTGCCTGTAGACTTTTTTACTTTCCAGGAGGGCCAAGGTCAAATGAGCATTGCAGGTGACCATTTAAACACAGGACCCAAAGAGGAATCTCTACTGTCAGTAAATGTAGAAACATGGAACTTTTATGATAGGTGTCTGTGTTTTGGGGGTGGGGTGGAGGGATTGGAGGTAGGGTAAAAAAGGTGAAGACATTAAAATGTACAAATTGGTAGCTATAAAACAGTCACAGAGATATAAAATAAATCATAGAAAATGTAGTCAATAATATGGTACTAACTATGCATAGTGCCAAGAGGATACTAGAATAGTCAGGGAAATAATTTCTTAAATTATATAAATGTCTAACCACTATGCTGTAGACCTGAAATTAATATAAAATAATATATATATATATTTTTTAGAAACATATTTATTTATTTATTTATTTATTTATTTATTTATTTATTTATTTATTTATTTATTTATTTATTGACAGAGAGAGAGAGAGAGAGAGAGAGAGAGAACTGAACTGGGGGAACTCCCCAGCTCAGCATATGGGTCCGCACGGGCCGGGGCCGGGATTCGATCCCTGGTCCCCGGCGCTGCAAAGTGAGCGCTCAACCCACTGAACCATCCCGGCTTCCCCAATAGTATATTTTTAAAAGGAGGTCCAAAGTGTCCCTCTAAGTATTTTTAAGATTTATTATTTGAGAGAAGGTGAGAAAGCGAGAGAAGAGAAGAGGGCCTAGAACAGTCTCCATAGTTGTACATCATTAGTTGTGATATGGTTTCATTCCACACAGATGGACGTGGGGCCGTGCAGGGTTGGAACTGAACTGCAGCACTCCTGCATGGGAGCAAGAACGTATGCCACCATCCTGGTAGTTACCAGTTGTGTCACAGTTCAACATATGGATTGGCAATGGCTGGGGTCAGGATTCAATCCCCAGATCTCGTAGTTGCAAAGCAAGAACTCAACCTTGAGCTATCCCAGCATCCCCAGTATAAATAATATTGAACGTCAAAATAAATCAAGTACAAACAAAAATGAATCGAAAGGATGGAGAAATTGCTGTGGTTAACTGTAATTTGAGAAGGCTTCATAGAAGAGCTGATCTGAGCATTGAACAGTACTGAATAATTGGAGTTTACAAAGGAAGAGAAAAATGGTCAGATAAATTGTGGTAGGCAGAATAATGTTCACTCCCTAATGCCAAGAATCTGTGAATATTACCTTATGTGGAAAAGGGTAGTTAATATAGCAGATGAAGTGAAGGTTGTTAATCAGCTGATATTAAAAACGGAGATTATCTTGGATTGTCTGGGTGGGTCCATTGTAATTAGAAGGGTCCTAAGTGAGCAAGAGAGAGGAAGAAGACTCCCTGTCAGAGTAATGTGATACAAGACAGACTGAATCAGCCATCACTGGCTTTGAAGATGGAAGGGGCCAGTAGCCAAAAAATGCAGGCAGTTTCTAGAAACTGAAAAAGGCTAAGAAAACAGATTTCCCTTAGAACAACTAGAAGGCAATCTTACTAACACCTTACTTTTAGTCTAGTGAAACTCATATTTACTTCTAATTTCCAGAACTGACAGAAAATAAATTTGCATTGTGTTAAACCATTAATTTTGTGGTAATTTGTTTTCTAAATTAAAAATGTTTTAATAGGGGAAGCTGGGATGGCTCAGCAGGTTGAGCGCTCACACTGCAGCCCTGGGATCTAAGGATTGAGTTCCAGCCTGGCCCCAGCCCATGCAGACTCATATACTGAACTAGGGTGTGCTTCCCACCACAGTTCGGTTCCCACCAGGGTGAGCTTTGCATGTGGGAGGCCCTCAGCTCAGTTCCCGCCTGGGGCATACCTGTCATGTGGTAGGCTTTTGTCTCTTGAGGGCTTGCCTTCCATGCAGGAGGCTCCCTGCCTGGTTCCCACCCTGCACAGCCCTGAGCCCTCTGGTGAAATGAAACTATATCAAAAAACTGATGACATGCAGCTATGGAGATTGCTCTGGGCCCTCCCCCTTCTCTCTGTCTCTCTCTGTCTCTCTCCCTGCCAAAAACAATAAAAAAATAAATCTTTTTTAAAAATTTAGAGATTTAGAAATATATAACTTGTATATATACTTATATAAGCATTCTGCCTTTGTTCTAAAAACTATAGCAAATGCCTGTGTGTTGCTTTTTGACAATACAAAACAAAATCACTTCTACTAACAACACTTCCAATTTAAGAATAACATGACACATAAAACAACTGTCACAATAGAGATACCTAAAAAGTTCGATTGGAATTAAGAAAAGTTAAATGAACTCATATATGAGGTGTGTTTACAGAAAAGTCAAATGACCCCATCTGTGAGGTGTGTTTATAAGACAAGTAATATTCTCATGAGTGGACATGGTGAATAAATCATTTGAATCAAAAGTACCAGCATATACAACCATAGGAAGATATAAACAATGTAAGAATTCAGTCATAAAAAGTATTGCCATTATTTATAGATCATATACTATATACCAAGCATGTCGCATGTGGTACATTTCCTTTAGTCTTGTCACAGCCTGTGAGGATGTTTTCTACTATCCTCATTTTAGATATAAGGAAACAAATTTCTAGGGATTCAGTAATTTGTCCAAGGTCCAAGTGATAATTTGTGTAGCTGAATTCCCATTTAATTCTGTCTGACCACAAACTGCATGGTCTTAGCCATTATGTCTATGTTAATAGCTACTCTGGTATGGCTAGCACATAGAGAATAGGACTGGTAGGAAAAAATCACTGACGGAGAGTCTGAAGAGATTGCTAATGGTCATATGTGCTCAGTTAGACAAATGTCAACTTCTTATCCTCTGGGCAGTAACAACAACAATCATAGTAATGCAATTCAGATTAGGATCATTTATTCAGACTGTATTCAATACCAAGTACTTTACTGAGAAGAGGGGGGACTAGAATGTGACCATAGAGGCTGGCAGGGTACAGAATTTAGGGAAACACTCCCCTTCAGGGTCTCCTGGTTCTGGTATCGAGAACTTTACAAATACAAGGATATTAACTGCAATGCTTATTGTCTCGAAGTTTAGCAGGAGTGCCAAAGGGTGAGAACAATACAGCAGTCCCCCTTATTCCCTGGGGATCTGCTACAAAACTCCCAGTGGACACCTCTAATGGTAGATAGATAGTACCAACCCCCAGTACTACGCACATTCCTATACAGACATACATTTTCACTTAAAAGAAGCACTTTATGGCTTCTCTTTGGCATATCTGAATTGCTAACATCACTACTGAGTTTTGGGGGCATTATTAAGCAAAATAAAAGTTAACTGAACACAAGTACTGCAATACTGTGACAAGCTGACAATAGAAGATAACTAACTGACAGGGAGTGGATACGGTGTGGATACACTGGACAAAGGAAATATTCACATCCCAGGTGGCTTGGATGGAGCAAGACAGTGGGAGATTTCATCATGCTACGTAGAATGACATGCAATTTAAAACTTATAAATTGTTTATTTCTAGAAGTATCCATTTAGTGTTCTCGGACCATTGTTGACTGTGGATAACTGAAATAATAAAAAATGAAACCATGTACAAGAGGGACTGTTATGCAATATACAGCAAGTATTTCCATATCCTAGGGCAGGATGTTTCCAAGGTAAAATAGGATAGGGTGAAAGGTGCTCTACTCCCAGTCATGATTAACCACCCCAGCCCATTCCAGAGGGCCAGTGAGGCTCTGGGAGCATAGTCCTTTTGAAGCCTATGCCACCATGGTCTCCTTAGGCATGCTATCTCCCTTGCAGAAAGAGATGTTTTTCTCTTTTTTCACCTTAGGCCATCTGACTAGGGCCTAAGCTATCATTTATCATATAAACCACTGGAGGTTAGGGTACAGACATTGGCTAGGTTTCCCGACATAGCAGAACAAAGAGAAATATAGGGTTGCAATAAGGGAAATTGTGCTTTCACTGATGACAGCAAGATAAACATACATTTCAGAATAATTATACAAAACTTGGAAACAATGCAAAAGAAAGAAGGACTAGAGGTTCCTTTTAATGTTATACTGAAACACTGTACCAATGAGTCACCTCAAAATGGTTTGATTATTTTGAGAAAGCGTTCCTTTGTTACTCGGTTCCAGAGTCTATAAAATGATATATGAGTACTTACGTGCAGATTTTTGTATAGTAGAGATACATGTAATTTCGGTCTGATAGAAAAAACAACCTCAAAGTTATAGTTTTAGTGCTCTTTATGACACGAACTAGTTTTGTATCTCATCTAGGGAATCATTTCTAACATTTTTCTTTAGCATCTATAAATACTTTGTTTTTTCAAATATTCTTAACTGTCTTTACCAGTCTTCTGGTTCCCTATTAATTAAATACATCTTTCACATATGTTCACTTTATACTTGTATGAAAGCCATGTTTATAGTGTTCTTAAAATTATCAGTTTGCTCTTCCCATGGACTAACTTGAGAATAAATAAGAAAGAAGTGACCTTGACCATCTTAAACTTATTTAAGAAGGCCATTAGGAAGGGTTAGGTGATTCATCAGAAGGGTGATTAGGAAAGTCTGAAGAATGGGCAGGAACTTCAAAATGACTAGCCAAAAGGCATTCTCTGAATCAATAGAGTTGCAGTTGAAACATTCTTACAGAGAAATATTTGAGGAATGTGCAAAAACCTTTGAAAGTGTGAGTTTTGACATCTTCCGAGCCTGTAAGATTCTATTGCACTTTGCTCAGTGATATGACCAGTCATATGACAACAGTGCAAGCCACTCTGCCACATTTGACTTTGGTCCTCTATCCAGTTAAAATTCAGAGATTAGAAACCATGGATGCTGAATAGTTTTGTACTTTTGAAATTCATGTTGAAATCCTAAACCCAACCGTGATGGTATGAGGAGGTGAGAACTTTGCAGGTGATTAGGTCATGAGGGTTGAATATCCATGAACAAGATTAGAGCCCTTATAAAAAAAAGCTCTATCATCCTTTCTGCCACATGAAGATGTAGCAAGAAAACATCAATCAATGAACCAGGAAGCCAGATCTCACTAGACACCAAATTTGCCAGTGACTTTATCTCAGATTTCTCAGCCTTCAAAACTGTGAGAAATAGATGTGTTTTAAGCCACCCAGCCTGTGGTATTTCTTATTATAATAGCTCAAATTGACTAAGACATAGCTAAGAGTGAGAAAGATAAATATGAAAAAGAGAAGAAAAACTATTCATATATCTTGGAGAGAATGGTGAAGAGTATTTTTAGCTTTGTACTTGAAATTACATTCTATATTACACTAGAATGTGCATTGTAATCACTAAAGTGAGATTTTTCTTATAATTGAAATGAGCCAGAAAAATTGTTAAATTTACCTAAATTTAATCCAAGTACAAAGGAAACAGAAAATCTAGACCAAGAGGAATTCTAAGGGCAATGGGGAAAGAAACAGTTTTTTCATGACTGCTCTCTATTGAGTCTCATTTTTTAATATACAGGCTGCATTTTTATAATCATATCTAATCATTACAGAAATGATGTGATGGGGAAGCTGGATGAATCAGCAGGTTGGGAGCTCGCTTTGCAGCCCCAGGGACCAAGGATCAAGTCCTGGCCCTGGCCTGTGTGAACCCACATGCTGAACTGGGGTGAGCTTCCCATGTGGGAGGTCCCCAGTCCGGTTCCCACCCTGCACGGCCCCCGCCCACCTGTGTGGAACAAAACCATGTCAAAAACTGATGACGTGCAACTATGGAGACGGCTCTGGGCCCTCCCCCTTCTCTCTGTCTCTCCCTGTCTCTGTCTCTCTCTGCCTCTATCAAAACAATAAAATAATTATTAAAAAAAAAAAAAGAAATGATGTGATGTAGATAGTTACCTTGGTCTGTTTGTCCAGCAAACCTTTATAACTGACAACCTCACTCTGACCACAAAAGTGGGAATATATTCTAGACATAATGTTCTTACTCATTGCCACACTGATTGATTTGGGAATAGCTAAGAGGTCCAAGCTCCGTACCTGCAGGGTTTGTTGTTTTTTTTTCCTGTCTGTGTCTGGTTGTAAAAGAACCTTTTCTTTCTGATGTTATGTAGATATACGTTGCATGTCCAAGAATGTCAAAGGCTTTTTCTTTTCACACAGAAAAGGCCTGGCTGCTGTTGGAGAGAATGAAACTAATACACAAAAAGTACTAGAAACAAAATAAAGCCCTGAGAAGGATCTGGCCCTTGGATCTTATCTTTCTGACACTAATTTTTCTTTTCTGTGTTCAAGTTCTGTGATTCAATTAAATTTCCTTTTTCTGAGTTAGTCAGATCTGTACTTCTGTCAATTTCTGAAAAAAAAAATCTACTATTATAAGTGTATATTTAACTTATGATGAAGTTGGAATGACAAAAGAATTTTTCTCAAGAGCATGAATGCAATAAGTCACAAAGGGTGAACTAGAATCTGGATCTTTCTTGCTGCATATTCTTTGATCTTAATAAATAACTGTACTGTAAAAGTTCAAGGATGCCACTGAAATTCTGTGAAGGGGAATGATTGACATTTTAGTGATCTGAGAGTTTAAAAGAAGTATCGTAATTGAGCTCCTTCTTTTTTTCCTTCTTCCCTCCACTCCATTTTTCCTTTCCCCTTTCCTTTTCTACTCTTTTGGAACAATTTCAGCCTAATGCCTATGCTGATTTGGGCAGGGCAGGTTAGGCATCTGTGGGAGGTGGGGCAAGTGAAGAAAGCTAGCTCATAGAAGGATTACTGGAATTCAATAACAGAGCAAGAACATCCACAGAGAACCTGCCCTACGTAAGAAGTCAGAGCTGACCGAAGTGGCCCTCTTGGTATTTTAGTAAAAGGATTCAAACAGATCCTAGTTTCTCTCATTCCAACCCTTGTTTCACTCCCTGTTTATTTCCTCTTCACTCTTCCCCATTTCTTCTACTTCCCCCTCTTTCAAACCTTAAAAACTTTTGAAAGAACTTTCCTGATAGTTGCCAGGAGGGAACTGTGCTAATAATCCCTAGCAAAAGGTCTGAGAACCTGGGGAAGCCGGGGTGGCTCAGTGGGTTGAGCGCTCGCTTTGCAGCGCCGGGGACCGGCCGGGGACCGGGGATCGGGGATCGGGGATCGGGATCGGGGATCGGGATCGGGGATCGGGGATCGGGGATCGGGGATCGAGTCCCGGCCCCGGCCCGTGCGGAACCATGTGCTGGGCTGGGAGCTCCTCCGGTTCAGTTCTCTCTCTCTCTGTCTCTGTCTCTGTCTCTGTCTCTGTCTCTGTCTCTCTCTCTCTCTCTCTCTCTCTCTCTCTCTCTCAATCTCTCTGTCAAAAATAAATAAATAAATAATATATTTAAAGTTGATAACGTCACCTCTATATTAAAAAAAAAAAAAGGTCTGAGAACCAGAACAATCTCCAATACTTTTCACTGAAGTTTTTGTGGCAGTTAACGATGGCGAACATTTCAAGCTGAGCCAGACCATAAGTACACATCCTACAAAACTTCATCCTGCTTCAGTTTGGGGAGTCACCTTGATACTTCTCGGGTGCTCTTACACATGCATAAAGCCTTTAACTTCTATTTCAGTCAGGCCATGTGTATTCGTGTTTTGGGGGTGTTGGCAGGATATTGTTAATTACACATGATTTTGAATTTGTAAGCTACATTTTCCTTGACAGTATTCATACGGGAAAGGGAATTATGAACCAGTGAGGGATATCAGAGTCTGAGAGGAGTGAAGAGGGTGTTCACAAGATGGGACATCCAAGCATGGGTATAGGGCATCCATGCAAAACCTACAGTCAAGGATCTAATTTGGAACTAAGAAATCCTAGCAGCTGCAAAGATAAGCGATTTTTATATATGGTGTTTTGATGTATCCCTTAGCATCTGAACACATAGTACAATACACATAGATGTGAAGTAAGAATTATGTGATGAATGAATTGATGAATAAAAAAAGCTTCTCAGAGATGGTTTGAAATATAAATGTGAAGGACATTATTCTAGCATAGCTGATAGTCTCTGTTTTTAAACAAGGGGAAAATACATATATATATTTTTTAAGTCATGAAGTTGTTGGGGATTTGTTTGTTCGGTATGAATCCTCGGTATACAAAGTCCCACACTAAAGAAATAGTTCACACCACAACAATAAGAGAAAAGCCCAAGTAAAGTAAATATTCCAGAGGCCTTCAAAGGTTAAATAGAGATCTGGAAATAATTATCTTATGGCTGAAAAAATAAATAACATATGAAAAATATAAGCAGTGGGGGAGAACTTCCTCTTCTTAAGTACAATTGTTTTATTCTTAAAAAATATTTTTGACAAAGTAATATTTAATTGAAATATTCTAAAAAGTATAACAGTAAGTAATATAGTTATTGATTGGTATTTAATATTATTACTTTTGTTATTCATTTTATATCTCTAAAAGTATTCACTGTATAAAAAACGATGGTATTTAATATTATGTCCCACTTTGTATTATATAACATTGTTTACATTCTATGTTAAATTATTTAAATTAATTTATAGTATAATACAAATGAGTACATATATATAACCTACCGCCCAGTGAAGAATGTTTAAAAAACTGGTTTTATTTCTAGTCTCATTTTCTTTTCTGTCTGTCTCTCTCTCTCTTTTATTATTTTCTAAGCTTCTTGAAGGTGTCTAGACTATTACCACTTCCTCCTTTTGTCCTCCCACAGCAGTCTGGTTTCTGTCTGCACCACCCCACTGAAACCGCTTTCACCTAGAAACAGTTCTCCTGGTCATTAAATCAGAAGCAAAAATCTTAGTTCTTATGTATTCGACTGCTAAAAGCATTTAGCACTATTAACTACTTCTTGAAACTTTACAGTCTTAATGTTCCCCATACTACTTTCTTTTCAGATTTCTTCTGAAGTATTAGGCCATATCTTCTCAGTCTCTTCCCCCGCCCCCCCACCCCCATTATCTTTCCCAGTTGTTTAATTTAACGATTTAGTCATCATATCACCGGGATAAAAACACTGGGCCTCATCCTTGACCCCTCACTTTTCTTCTGCCCTCATATCTAACAGATTCTAAATATATTTCTCCTCTTTGTCCTCACATACTTTTCTTTTCAACTGGAGCTATCTTAGTAAACACTCTCATTATCTCTCACAAAGTGATTACAAGAACTCTCTAATTAGTGTCCCTCTTTCCAGCCAGACTTTCTACATTCCATCCTTTATAATTGCTACCAGCAAGATGCTATCATACCAAACCCTGTTAAAAACCTTTCAATGACTTCCCATTAATTGCACGATAAAGCCCAAGCTCTTTGGGATAGCTGACATACCAGATTTCCCTTCCTAAAATCTGGACACGGCCTGACTCTTTAGTCTCACACACAACAATTTGGTATGAAACTACTTCTAGTTTCCCCATTCATCTTGCTGTTCTATGTGCCTGCATACTTGTACAGGGCATTCCCACTACCAGGCAATCCCTTTCTGCAATAATCTGGCAACTCTTATTCATGTTCCACTGTTCCACAGAATTGATTGTTCTGTACTCTTTTTAATTTACTTTATATAATCTACTCCATTAGCTTTTATAGCTATAGATCAACCTCTCTTCTGGATTTTAAGACACTGTACCTAATTTCTTACTAGACATTGGTGGGTACTTCACAAGTCTAAAACTTATCTTTCTCCTCCAACTTACTTCTCTCATCTTAATTCTGATTAATTACACCATCTAATTGTCCTCTGCAGAAAAATAGAACCTGCCCTTGTTTCCTCTTGTTCCTTACTTCTGCATAGATAATACAATTTCTGTTTAATTTAGTTGATTCTACCATCAAATTATAATTTAAACTGGTTCAGCCATAAGCATCTATCTACATTGTTAGTGTCCTAACTCAGAACTGCACCACGTTTTAATTTAATTTAATCTAATTTAATTTTTTTTAACTTGTTAAATTTATTGCACTGACATTGGTTAGTAAAAACTATATAGGTTCCAGGTGTACAATTCTATACTTTGTCTATGTGTTACATTATGTGTGCACCACCTAGAGTCAGCTTTCTTTCCATCACCATATATTTAGCTCCCACTCGCCTCCTCTACTCCTTCCCTCCTCCCCCACCCACCCTCACCCCCTTTACCCTCAGGTAGCCACTGAACTATTGACTACATCCATGAGGTTTTATTTCTTCATTGCTTTGAATTTTATATTCTACTTATGAGTGAAGTCACATGAGAACTTCACCATTCTTGATCAGTTCAATATCTTATCTTACATTATTACCTCTGCTTCTATTATCTCACAACTACTTCAACCCATCATCCTATATCCTGCAGACAGAATTATATTTCCATGAAGAACTATATTTCCATCCTAAAATCTTGAACACATTATACATCTGCTCAGTAATATTCAACAGCTCCCCCTGGTGAATAAATAGCACCTAAATTCATCTGCATGACCTTTAAGTGCTTCCTCATAAACTCCTTTATATGTCCACCACAAAAATAAAAATGCTTGCTTATATGTTTGCTACTCTGCTTCAGAAAATCATATGTATTTATTGGTATTTAGAAAGTTAATTATTTTAAAATCAGTAACTATCATTTTTAGTTCTGTAAGATGTGTAATGGCATGAAACTTTATTTTCAATAAGTTAAATGAGACACAAATAGAGCTTAAAAATTAAAAAATAGAGCTTAAATGAGTTTACAAACAAAAGCTAGTAAATGGTCAGCAGCTTTCCCCCTGTAACTTCGAAACAAAATAAGAAGCAACTAACACCCCATAAAAATGGTTTGATAACTAAAGAGTTATTGATATATATTTTTTTTAATGAAAAAATAATCTACCTCTCTGAAATCTAATTCAGGTAAAAAAAAAAATGTTCAGTTTTTTTTTTCTTCTCAGTTTACTATAAATTATTCCCCTTATGTAAAAAAAGAAAAAAAAAAAAAGACAAAAACAAATATATATTCTTTATTCTTTTGCATTACCCTGTCTTCATAGAAAGTCATTTGAAGCAAATTGATATTTTTGAATCTTGGCAATGCTCCAGGAACAACTTTACCAGCAATGAATTTTCTTCCAAAAATCCAGAGAATGCAATGACAGACTAATCTGGGCTCAGTTAATTATATGTTTGTAAAGCACTCTGTTGGTGTTTTATTTCCCTCAGGTATTTATTTTTAGCACAAATGTATACACTCTCCTGACTGTGGTGCAACCACAGTCATACACCCTCTAAACTCCATGACAGTTTACCTCCTGCATTTATTTACTCAACATCCAACAAATACTTAATGAACACTTGCATGAAGCAGACATAATTCCTACCTTCAAGGAGGTTACATTCTAATAGATAGAACTTACTGGAGTTACTATGTTCCATGCACTGTGCTAAATGTTCTCATTGTATCAACTCATTTAAACCCTTAAGCTCACAATAATGAAATAAAGACTATCATCGTTGTTGTTATTATTATTTTACAGGCAAAATAAATAAATAAATAAATAAATAAACACAAACCCATAAACTTAGAGAAATGAGTAACTAACCACAATTTTGATGGAGGCGGTGATGTATCTAGCTCAAAACTTAAAAATAGTCCTCCTGACAAACACCATTGGCCACATACATTGTATTGACCAATGAGTTGTAAGCTTTAGGTGAGATTTCTGAAAAAGTTATCTAACTACAGTACAATTCATGTGACAGAAGCCCTGTCTGTCCCTTGATTTTCCTCATTTTTTCTGCTTAGATTGAACAAAGGCCTGACATCTCTTGCTAAAGCTGATAAGGAAGGAAAAAGACCAAAGAAATCGCAAGGATAGCTACAATTTTTCAGGCTGCTTATCTCCGGGTGTTGTGCTATGTGAAAGAAAAAATAATCTTACTTAAGCTACTGTTATTAGGTTTTCTATTCCGTGCTGCCAAACACAGTATCAACTGGTTCCCTAAATAATCCATTCTTCACATAGCAGCCTGAGTGATCTTTTGAAACATATATTCAATCATATCATTCCCCTAATCCGTGTGGCGCATGTCTCACTGAAAAATAAATTCAACTTCTCCTAGACTTATAAAGCCTAATGTGAACTGCCTCTGCCTTCCTCTCTGAGCTCATCTCTAAACTGTCTCTTCTTTGCCTTCCATCATTGAGCCAATTAAGCCTTCTTTCTTTTCCTAGAACATGCCAAGTACGCTCTTCAAGGCCTTCATATTTCCTACCCTCTGCTAAGAACACTCTAGGTTTTTTTGCTTTTCTGCTTGACTGGATCTTTTTTGTCACTTAGATATTAGTTCTTGTTACCACTTCAGCGAAGTCTCCCCTAACCACCTAGTCTAAAGTAGCTACCAGTATTCATTTTTTTTATTGTTAAATATATTGGTGTGATCCACCAGTATTCATGATCCTAATTTAATTCTTTTCATAAAACTTAATATTATATAATATATTTTTGTTTTTTTTAATTGAGTTGTATATTGTCTATAGTATCTACTCCATCTCTACCAAAATATAAAATCCTTTAAAACAAGGATCCTGCCACTTTTGTTTCCAATAAACACCCCTGGCACCTAAGTAGTGGCTGGTACACAGTAAAAATGTAATACATATTGGTCAAATTAATGAAGAGTATAATAAATATCCTTAAAAGACATAAAACATTGTAATCTGAATTCCCTAAATTTATTTTATTGAGGTTATATAAGTTGAACTATTAAAAATACTTTAGCATATTTTAGTACATAAAATATTATTCTAGGTTTTCAGTTTTTTAATTTATACTTTATTCTAACCATGTTGCTGCCTGAATAACAAGGAAAAGATAACTAGAGCTAGATCAATAGTAATGACATGTCTAGCAATAAAAGACAAATAGATGTCAGACTTAAGAAAATCAATCCAAAAGGGCCTTTTGGATGTATTCTAAAAAAAATTTTCATATTTTGATCTAATTTATATATAGTTCCCAATTTAATGCTGCAACAAGTTATATAAGTAATGAGATAAACAGAGTTTAAATTTTTGCATCTGTTGTCACATTTCCACTTTCTGACTTTGACCCTTCTGCCTTTCACTCATCAGAGCACATTGGGCTCACCTGAATAATCCAAATTAATCTTTTTTTTTTTTTTTTAGTGATTTATTTATTTATTTTTAAATTGTTTTTGACAGAGAGAGAGAAAGAGAGAGAGATACAGAGACAGAGAGAGAACTGAACTGAGGGAACTCCCCAGTTCAGCACATGGGTCCACACGGGCGGGGCCAGGATTCGATCCTCAGTCCCAGGCGCTGCAAAGTGAGCGCTTAACCCACTGAGCCATCCCAGCTTCCCCCAAAATAATCTTAATCTCAAAATCTTTAATTGTATTACTACTACAGAGTTACCTTTGCCATTTAGGGTAAAATATTCACAGAATCTTTGGGGGTGGAAAGATATTTTTCTATCACATCTACTATATAACTTTAAATTATAGGAGTCATTTCAGAGAAATGTCTTATTTGAAGTATATCTTTATATGAATTAATCATTGATATTTTATTATTTGTTTCTCACTGAATCTTTTATAAAGGCTGAAATGTCTGAAAATCTGAATAAGAAAAACCCTCAACTTCTTCAAATCAATTGATTTTATACCTAAGTACATAGGTTTAACTTCACTTGATTTTGTTCTAATTTATCCTGACCAAAACTTTTTAGTTTCCCCTGATCTAACAAAAAACGTTTTCACAATAGCTCAATACATTGTTAACCATATATAATAAATCAATATTGCAGGATTTAGACTCTTCTGGCATTCTTTCAATTATAGTTTACTTTTCTCATTTAACATACTTCTTAGTGTCTTCAAAATAGTTAATTAACACTGAAAAATATAGTCAGTTACCCAAAATTATTAATGCCATTCTCCCATCTATCTTTTTCTTATTATTCTACCACACCATCTGTCCATAGCAGTCTTATCTAATATAAATAAATGAGCCACATTTGCAATTATAGATTTTCTATAAGTAAAAAAGAAACAAAACAAATCTTAACACAACATTTTATTTAACTCGATATCAAAATATTATGATTTCCACATGTAATAAAAATCAACAGGATGTTTTACATTCTTTGTTCCACATGAAATCTTCAAAATCTGGTATATATTTTACACTTAAATTACCTCTTAATTTGGCCTAGGCACATTTTAAGTGCTCAATAACCATATGGAGACAGTGAGATAGTGACTTCTCTTTTGCACAGCATAGGTCTGTCGTCTATCTTACACCTTCAACTCTTACAGAAAGCAAGCAGGAAAAGCAATGTCATTATGGCACTTAACACTGCTGTATTAGTAAGTGAAGAGGCCTCCAATATGAACCATCAGACAGGGCCTCTGTGTTGCTCAGCTATGGAACACCAAGCAGCACTCTATGAATTCTAGACTATACTGTATTTTGTGTGCTTTGCCCCCTCTGATGCACAGTTCCAGATATGAGTCTACCCACAGGCTCAATTTCTTCCCATTTTTGTCTGAACCAAAATTCAGAACATATAGAAGTGTGTCTGGAAGGAGGTAAAAACCACAGGACAGTTACAATCTTCTACAATTTCTCTTTTGTCTTTAACATAACCTAGTTTAAGTTTTCTGTTGTTGTTGGATTCTCTTCTATTCAAGAAATATCTCCATAATTGGATAGAACCTAATTATTTTATTATTACTTCCTAACTCTAGGAAATTCACATTTAGTGAGCAGGCACTCAGAGCTGTGGGGGCCCATGAGATTAGAGGCTCACTATGTCTGCTTCAATGCATCCCATTAGTATATTTGTCAGTCATGGAGACACTTTTACCAGTTCAGACTGAGGTAAATTTGCATGAATTATTTCATTTTTCATGTAATACCAGAGTTGTGTTTCTTTAAGTTAAATACTACCTTATACTCTCTGGTTAAGTAGTTTGTACATATGAAATATCCCCCCACTCCCCCACTCCCCAAAACAACAACAAAAAAATAACTTCCTCTTAAAAAATACAACTGGAAATGTTTATACAGTTTCCAAAACGCACATTAGTTTCAGTGAATAGAAAGAAGAAAAGAAAAAAAACCTCCCATGTTTTCTATACTCAGGAATGTTTCTTACGTTCTGTGAGGCAGGCCCAGGCCCTTGCAGTGCCAAGTTCTCAGCACTGACGTTGCTCGCCTAAGGGAAAGAGCATGGGCTCTGACAGCCTGGAAGGAACTTGTACTCTTTCAGTTTACAGATTTATTGATATGAAAGTCCTACATGTTTATCTTTACTTAAATCACACATAGTCAAACCCCGAATGAATCATCTTTATAGATAATTATGGAGTGTCCCCTGTAATCCAACACATATCAATGCTTGCACATGCACTATCTTCTTTGTATAATAATAGGCAACACTAGATACTTAAGATGAAGCAGTTGGAGATGGGTCTTAATTAATCTCCCTGGTGTCCTATAGAATATCTCTGACTTTTTGGACATACTTAGCATGTACCATTTGTAGACTGTGAACACATGTTTATTGAAATTATTATTTAAGTTACCCATATACCATCTTGCTATTTTCACTGTTTCTCTGGATAAAAAAAAAAGTCATGGTGGGCTGGGTAGAAGTGTCCTGTAAAATAGGTTAAGGTGCAAAAATACGGAGAAAAAACCTCAAAACTAGAGGTCGGCTATGTAAGGAAATAAAACCAATGTACTGCAGTATTAAATACCCTTAGGTTTTAAATAAATGCTAAGTCTTTCTACATAATTAATGCTTTTGCCAGTCTCAGCAGCATGTAGTTATCTTTCAAGTTAACATGATAATGTAAAATGTAGCAGAGATGTTTAAAAGAGAACATTGAAAGGTCATTACTTCACTGGTTTGACATACTCTGGGCACTAGAATTTTTATTCCAATTGGTTGAATCCACCTAGTCTCTGGGAGGTCTTTTAATCCAGATAATATGTAAACACAGGGATTTATATGGAATAATGCAACCAGAACCCTGGAATGAGACATTTATGTAAGTCTGGATTGGTTTCTGACACTTAAATACAAAGCCTTCTCCATATTTTCTCTAAATTCCTACATTTTGCTCCATTACGATTTCCCACATCTGCTTCTGCATCTCCTATCTTACTTTTACTGTTCTTGTTTTCACAGAACACATCTGCTGGAGGGAAATCTTTTGCCATGGCTGTACTGGATACCAGGTTGGTTCTCTTGAGAGAAGTCACATCACATAAATCAAAGTCATTGCCATCTTTGTGATTCCATTGTGATCCTCCACTGCCTTGCCAAACACTTCTAACATGTGATCCTGGAACCTCCCCTAGGGTTTGAAGACTTATTTTCTCCATACTAAATAAACCATACAAATTATGACTAAGAAAATGTTTCTAATTATACCGTAGTAATATATACATTTCTTCATTCAGCTTCCAATCGTCTGTGACCCATGTTGTTTTAGTCTAGAGAGATAGAAATTTTCAAAATTTGCTTTATTTTCTACTTTAGTAACTGTTTCTGTAAAGTTTTGTTTCTCTCTAATATGTTGAACAAAATGCTGGAAGCTGTTTTACTTGTTACCAAAGAAAAAGTTTCTATCTGTTTGCTCTGCCCTATGGCTTTCTCTGTAAGCCCCAGCTCTTTTATGATACTGTAGTCTCTGCCATGATCTGGGGGTGCTCTCATGATGTAGCAAAGGGGCGGGTTCCATTGTCTCTTTTGTGGATAGGAGTCAGTCTAAAATAGATTCCTTGTATTGTGGCAGTAATGAGTTTCCTCATAATACCATTAAGCATCTCTACCCAACAGGTTTTCAGGTACATTGCTATCTAACCACTTCAAGCTCCTAATCACATAGATTCCTCTCATTTGTAATAGTGTATGTGTTTAA
>PVKE010028487.1:0-20885 GCA_004027555.1 Craseonycteris thonglongyai
AATTGTGTGTATGGTATTGCCTCGATCTCCCCTAAGTGCTATTTTCTTCATAACAATTTTTTCTATTTTCATTTTATTTGAGAGCATCATGGGCCACAAAAAATTACCTCAGGGGTCACATGTGGCCCGTGGGCCACCAGTTTTATAACCCTGGTTTAATACATAATAAACATTAACTCTCAGGAATTTTATTTTTGCAGGAATTTTATTTTAATTCACAAAAATATAAATGAGTTGTTTTCTTTCTTCCATATTCTAAGCTAGCTCAAGAAGTATATCTGTAAATGGTTAGTCTTTGCCCTTATGTGTTTTGCATTCCAGTATATGAGATAGTTCATTCCAGAATATGAGATAGATCATTATAAGGTCGGAGGCAGAAGGGTCTGAATTTGAAAGACTAATAATGAAAATAATTTAAAAAATCTAAAGTATATTAAGGTTGAGTTATGTAAAGGGACAAGAAAAAATGTTTAAAAAATAAAATACTTTTTTACAAAGTCATATGTAAGAAATTGTATGACTGAGATGTTGGAGGATTGAAATGATATTATGAGACCAGTGTGCCTGGAGCATAAGTAAAGATAAAGTGGCAGAGGTTACCTGAGTAGAGAGAAACTAGATCACATAGGTTATTTTAGGTCAGGTAAGAGTTCGAATTTTAAGTGAAATAAGAACCCAATGAAAAGTTTTACACAAGAATGTTGCATGATTCTATTGATATTTTTATCAAATAATTTAGGATGATATGTATAAAAGGTGGGAAGGATAAATTTAAGTTATGGATACACATTGCAAGGGGCTGGGACAATAATTCAGACAAGAATACTTTAACAACAAATTATACATCTTAACTATTTAAAATGTTTATATGTCAAAGATACCTCAATTAAAAATATATTTAGGGGAATATCTGAATATCTCATGGGTTAAACACTTCCCTTGTAATTGCGAGATATGAAGTTTGATTCCCAACCCAGCCTGTGCAAATTCCATGTGCTGAACTGAGGAACCACTCATAACTATTGAAACGGCTTAGTGGTAAAAGTTCTCACTTCCAAGGCGGGAGGTCCCAGTTCAGTTCTTCCCCTGCATGGCCCTGCCTAAAGAAAAAAAAAAGTCACTGGAGTTTAAGTCAATGAACTTGGGGTCAAGATGTAATGTATATCATCAGTTCAGAAGACAAAAGTTACCAAAAATGCTTCTAGAGTTGGGACTGTGAGGCAGAATGTAAGCTAGTGGGAATGACCAGACAATTCAAAAAGTACTACAATAAGATAGCTTTTATGTTTTGTTTTGTACATTTTGATTTGCTTTTCTTGTGTTAAGACTTTACTTTTCAGAGCAGTTTTAATTCACAACAAAACTGAGGGAAAGGTAATGAGATTTTCTGTATATTCTCTGCTCCTTACATGCATAACCACCTCACTATGAACAACACCCACTACAGTGGCGCATTTCATGAACTTACATTAGTGTATCCTGATCACCCAAAATTCACAGTATAAGTTAGCATTGACTCATGGTGTTGTACATTCTATGGGGTTGGATAACTTTATAATGATGTACCTGCTGTTATGGAATCAGAGTATCTTCACTGCTTTAAAAATTTAGAGATGCCAGAATGGCTCAGCAAGTTAAGTGCTCTTTGTAGCCCTGGGGTCCAAGGATTGAGTCCCAGCTCTAGCCTGTGCAGACCCACATGCTGAACTGGGGTGTGGTCCCCAATTTGGTTCTTGCTAGAGCAAGATTCCAATGTGGTAGATTCCCAGTTTGCCCCCATGCTGGAGGCCTCTGGCCCGATTTCTGCCCTGCATGGCCTCACCCATCTGTGTGGAATGAAACTGTTGAGAGCTGACAATGTGCAGCTGTGGAGACTGCTGTGGGTCCTCCCCCCTTCTTATTGTCTCCCTGTCTCTGTCTCTCTCTCTCTCTGTCAAAACAATAAAATAAATCTTTAAAAAAATAAAAAATGAAAATTTGCTCTGCATATTCACCTTTTCTTCTGACCCCTAAGCCCTGAGCAACCAGCCATGAGCAACCATTGATTTCTTTACCATCTGGAGAGTTTTTATTTACTTACTTAATTTTTCCAGAATGTCACATTGTTAGAATTATATAGTATATAGTGTTTTCAGATTGGTTTCTTCCACTTAGTAATATATATTTAAGGTTCTTTTATGTTTTCCTATTGCTCAGTAACTCATTTCTTTATGGTTCATTTTTTTTTTTTTTTTTTAGAGTTAGGTAAGATTCCATTGTCTAGATATATAATAGATTATTTATTTACTCACCTACTGAAAGATATCTTAGTTAATGCTAAATTTTGGCAATTATGAATAAAGCCACTATAAATATCTGTGTGTAGATTTTTGTGTAGATGTAAACTTGTGACTCTTTTTAAGGTGGCCAGATGTCCTGCTTTTGGCGGGACAGTCCTGATTTTTAACAATTTGTCCTGCATCCTGCAGCGTTTTAAAGTCCCAATTTTTGGAAAGAATGCACGACAAGCTAGGGAATGGTGGGAGATAGATCAAATTTTTAATCAAGAAGCCCCTACCCCCCGGTCAATAGTGTTCCACTTTACCAATGTTAAAATCTGGTCACCTTATTTTAGGTAAACATTCAAGGATCATATAAAATTATATTTAATCTTATAAGAAACTGCCAAACTTTTAAAAGTGCCTAAATTATATTATATTTTTACCAGCAATGAATAACTGCTCTTATTGCTCCACATCCTCACCTGCATTTGGTGTCAATGTTCCAGATTTTGGTCAATCTAATAGGAAATGAAGTCCCTGACTTAACAGGCTTTTTTCAGTGGTGACTCTATATCGTGGACAAGGGAGCAAGAATTTGGGTGCAAAGCTCACTGTCTTTACTTTGTTATTTTGTGTACTATTGTTAAATTAAAAATAATACTAATATCTATAATTTGTTGAACATCTTTAAGTAAAGCCATGAACTACTCATGTTACATAACTACTTAACACATTTTGCAAGACAATTAGTATATTTTAAAGATTTATTTGACAGAGAGACAGAGACAGAGACAAAAGGGGTATGGCCCAGAGCCACAGCTGTACGTTAGTTTTGACATAGTTTCATTCCACACAGGTGGATGTGGGGCTACATGAGGCAGAAACTGAATTGAGGGCCTTCCACATGAGAAGCCCTCCCCAGTTCAGTATATGGGTCCACATAGGTTGAGACCAAGACTCGATCCTCAATCATCAATCCTCAGATCCCAGAGCTGCAAGGCAAGCACTCAACCCAGAACTTGATCCTGGGATTCTGCAACTTCAAGGCAAGTGCTCAACCCCCTGAGCAATCCTGGCATCCCAGGCAATTAGTATTTGAACCCATATTTACCTGTCCGAAAGATTCATAGTTTCTATATGCTATACTTATTTGCTAGCATAATTATAAGTCAAGACAAAATTAAGTATATTCATTTACTTCCAATTTCTAATAAATCTAGGGAAAATTTCAACATTTGATATTACTGAAATAGTAATTCGGTCTATTTTGTTAAACACTATTGTGTGGCAATGTAATTAAAAAAGCAACAATCTAAAAGTTGACAAAGAGGGACAGTTTATTTAAAGCCTTGATTTGTAGAGATACAGAGTAAATGCTTTTCATCATTCTCAAACAGCAACTAAGTGCTGATTAAAAAAAAAAATTCAAGCAATACCAAATAATTAAAAAATAAAAACATAAAAATATCTTTCTGTTTTTTTAGCCCTATTTTCTCTTTAATAGAATCACTATTAAAAGAAGCATACATGTGTGTCTCTTTGTGTGTCTGAGTGTATATTTAGCCAAAATTGAGTAATCCAATGTATATTAATATGCAACTTTCTTATTTCACAAAGCAGTATAACTAAACTTTATCATGTCAAGGCATTTATAATTTGTAAGATAAGTATATAAAATAATTATAATAATTTTATTATTGATGAACATATTCGTTTCTTTTATTTATATTATGACAATTTGTAAATATGTATCCAATGATATATCTTTAAATCTTTTATGTTGTGCACATAATTCTGTATTATGCATATATAAAGGTTTATGTAATTCCTTTATTGAGGGATAATTATATTGTTTCTATTATTATGTAGTAACAATGCTATAGGTATACTTAAAAATATATTTTGAAATATACATTCATTTGTGTTTGGTTCTTATGTGTGGATTTTATGAGTCAAGGTACCAGCACCATTGAAAATTACTTTTGGTCACATTACTAAAAAATACTCTCTCAATCAGATTTCACCAACATTCATTTCATCTCCTCATTTATTCCACTCTGGATATTTTTTACCTTAATTTCTTGTATATAATTTGTAAAAAAAAAAAAAAAATATATATATATATATATATATATATATATATATATATTTGAGTTACCTTTTCAAATACATTGTTAATGTTTTTCTCAATTATTCACACACTTCTGAGCTTAACTTATTTTGTAAAATTAATTTGTATATATTTATATGACAACATTTTTCCTTTATATATTCTGGATTCTGATAAATTTTGGAAAGTTTTCCACATATCAGGATTAGAACATAGAGGTCTTTCATGTCTTCTAGTGTTTTTGCTTTTTTTTTTTTTAAGATTTATTTTATTGTTTTAAACAGGCACAGAGAGAGACAGAGAGAAGGGAGAGGACCCAGAGTAGTCTCCATAGTTGTAAGTCATGAATTTCCTTCATGATTTTATTCCACACAGGTAGGCGGGGGCCATGCAGGGGGCCCTCCTGCATGGGAAGCACACCCCATCTCAGCACATGGTTCTGCACAAATTGGGGCCAGGGCTCGATCCTCAGTCCTTGGGGCTACAAAGGGAGCGCTTAACACACTGAGTCATCTCAGCTTCCCTGCTTTTAATTTTTCTAACTAGTTTCTTTTCTTATCTGAAAATTAATTTCTGTATCACATGTAAAATAGAAATCTATCCTTATGTTTATTCAAGTGGATAGTTTGCTCATCACAGGTCCATCCCTTTTCTTTTTATTGTAAGCCATATTCTTAATTGTATTTTGTTTGTGTGTGTCTATATTTCTGACAAGACAACACTGATCTAAAAGGTCTTAGATTATGTTTTCAGTTTATAAGACATGTTGACCATTATTAGTATACTTTTTTAAACGACCTCACAGGCTCATGGCTAGTCCTATAAACTGTTGAAAATCAAGTATTCTCTCTCCTAACATCTGTTCCTCAACTTCTGTTTTCTTTTAGTCCAAACAGTGCTTCAACCACACTTATTGTCCTCTAATGCAGCCATTAAGTTTTTACTGGGAATAATTCTTTAGAGAGAAAAAAAATCTTAAACTGGCAGCAAGAAGCATAAAGTGTTTTACTCATAGATGTTCATATCTGGGTAGGAGATTCATGACACAGATTTCCAAATTCCTACTTGATCAGTGTTTCTTCCAACTCATTTCTGATACAGGATGCTAGATGTTGGCATAAGTCCTAGACTCTTTTTAAAATGTCTCAGCAACAACTCTGGTAGCTGGCTTTTCCTGTCAGGTAAGCAAATAACTGTATGTGTATGTGTTTGTGTGTGTGTTCCTGTTTTATCAAAACATATATGTATACACAAACCTATGTATGTTCATCCTGTAAATTTTTTTTATGTATAAGTATTAAAATATTCCAATGTTAATTTACCTAAGTCTCTGGTGAAGTAAAATAAATTTATTTTACTTCAGTAGATAGACAACATTTAAAGCACAATTTCAGTGTTTTCTGCATTATTTTAAAAGGTGAAAAATAAGAGCAGTATAATCTCTTTTATTTTATTCCTATAGCAATGATTTCATTACTCTATTAACTCTGAAAATGTACTAGGCTTATATTACCAAATTTAATTATTAATGCTACAAAAGCAATCTAAGAAAAGCACTTTAGGAAAATTACTGGTTTCTGGTGGTTAAAAACATTCAGTTTGCACTGTCTAGTTCATTTCTGAGGTTTCTTAAGAAGACAAAATGCTTGTTGTGCCACAAGAGCAAAGTTCTCTAATGCCTTCCTTCATGGCAGAGTTTACTAAAAGCTTTCGTTTTTCCACATGAAGGTTTCAAAGCAATAGTAAGGAAAGCTGCCATACTGTCATTTTTAGGAAAGTCAAACACACACCCTAATGAAGCTGTTGACAGAAATGTGAGTGAATTAAGGCTTGACAAAGCATGAAGCCATTAAAGGGAAAATGTCCTCCAAGTCATCCCTAAGGAGCAGCAGATTTTATACTTGACAGCTTTCCTTTGCTTAATGGAGTTTCTAAGGGAATTACAGTGGCCTAGTTTGCATTAGAGAATTTATTATTTAGTGTGTTGAAATATGGCTACCAATCAGTGTAAACTCTAAAGAGAGAAAGGAAATAAGGACCACAGAGGCTTACCTAGAAATAAGTATGAAATTCCATTTAAAACTAATCAGTCACACTTGTAAACAATATTTTAGGGAGAATTGCTTCCCTAAATGAGCAATAGATTGGATAATTCAGTGGGTTCCTCCCAATTCAAACCTCTCAGAGGTTTTTGTTTTTGTTTTTACAGTTTTACAGTAGATTGTGTTAAATCTCTAAACAGACATTAAGCTAATATTGACTTGATTCAATTTAAGGTCATAATTGGCACAAGTTCTTTTTACTTTATATCCATGATACATTTTGTAAAATCTAGATAATAATATTAGCTTCAAAAGAATGAGAATTTCAAAAGACTAAATGATAAAAGGCAACCAAATAATAACATATACTGTGTACCTTGTTTTGACCATATGCTGTATGATATTAATAATAAAAGTTTTATTTTATAATTAATCATTTCAATAGCCCAAAGAGGCAGCTGGTGCTCTCTTTTGTTTGGCACCAGAAACAAATTGTCTTTTATAAAAATTGTAAGATGACTATAAAACTGTTATTTTATGTCCTAGAGTTAATATGGCAGGTATTGATTTTATTGGTCTAGTTTTATTTGGAAATGTATAACCAAGTATATTCTAACACCTTTCCTTCCAGTAAAGTAGTTTAGAAAAATTTTGTGGCCCTGGCTAAATTTATTCAATAAAACAGGGAAGAGGAAACACTGTTTAAGTAGCATTCATTTGGGGGAGTATAGTAGCACAGCTTTCATTAGACTGTGTAGAAAATATCAAACCAGTTAGACTGAATAGATAGGTAAAATCCTTATTTGAGATTAAAAAATAATAATATAAATTTGTCTAGAAAATCAAAATTAAACATTTGGAAGAGTCTAGAGAGATTCAATGTTGGCACTGAGAGTAAATCAAAGTGTGAATTAGGGGATCTGGTAATTAGGAGACTGAAGTCCCAATCCTGGTTCTGTCATTAACTGGCTTTGTGTCATTAAGCACTTGTTGAGTGTCAGTTTTACCTCTAAAATGGGAATGTTAAACAAGATATTTTTAAATCTTCAATTACCCTTTTTCTCCAATTTTTAATCTCTCTTGATGCAATAAAAATGTACTAAATTGAACAGTTAGCTACATGTACATTTCTGCTATTCATTTATTTGATCAAATTTTCAACTGAAGCAGATCTTGGCACAATTAATTCCATGGGGGAAATCACTGGGGAGGTAAAAAGTACAACTGGGGTCAATTTAATTTATTAGCATAGTTAATACATGGGCATTCTTTGCCATTAATGAGTTGCATTATTTCTTCTTGTGAACAAATGCCAAAGCTAAAATTCAAACCAAAGCAATCTGAGACCAACTACCACTCTATAAGCCTAAAAATTAAAAGAAGATTTGTCTGTCTCTAAGTCAATCAGTGTAAATTAGAAGAAATGTTTCTAAGACAAAGTTTTTCTACAGTAGGTTTGGCAAACTGTAATCCATGAATTAATGACTGTCCTTCACTTTTTTGAAATTAAGTTTTATTGGAACACAGTCATATTCCCTTATATATACCTTGCCTATAGCTTATTTTGCATTACAGTGACAAGATTGAGGAGTTGACACAGAGACTGTGTGGCCCCCAAAGCTTGAACTATTTACTGTCACAAAAACAGTTTGCAGACTCCTGGTCTAAAGAAATCCAACTCAGGGTTCTTCTATTTGAATAATCCACCTTCTTCTGCCCTTCCTCTTGTAACTCCAGAATAAAAAATATCACAAAAACATATTTCTATTCAAACTCATTCTGTCCATCCTAGAATTTAAAACATGGCACTCTTTTTGTCTTTTTAAAAACCATGTAAGCCATTTTATTATTTTTTCCTTTCCCCCCATTTAAAAAAATGTAAATCTTTCTTTTATTATTTATTCTATTTATATATATAAGTAATATAGTCTCCATTTTTACTCATTTTTATTACAATATCTTGCACGTTTTTTATTGGTTACAATATATCAATAAGTGACTGTCCTCTCTTACCCTCCTGTGTAGATCCTGGATCAAGTTGCTCTCAGATCCGTTCCTCCTCCTTCCTTTTTGCTCTTAATATAGGAGATTTGATCTCTGCAGGTTTTACAGATGACACTTGCATCCAGAAGTGCTCAGCCAATGAAAGACCTCTGGAAGATGGGGAGGTAGGGAGAAGCCAGTGTATTTCTAACCCTCCCTATATCTCCTCTATGGTCTGTTGAGGTTGGAGGAAGGTTGGAGGAAACAAAGCTATAGCATTAGGGTTCCAATAACACCCTCCCCTTCTTCTGTACATGGTCCAGGTCTCCTTCAGAGACTAATTTCTGGACTATCTCATGACTGCGTTTGGCTTTTTCATCCTTTCGTCTCTTGTGTAACCATTCCTCTGCACTGAATTCCTTTAGGTCAATGTTTCCCAAGCAGTGGTATGGATACACCCAGGGGTACATGTTGGGCCATTTAGAGGTATGCAAAGAAAAATCAGTAAAGGTGAAAAACAAGGGAAAAATGCAAAATGTTAATTGTGGAACAATAAATGTTAACTTTTAATCACCGTTAATGGAGAGACTTCAAAATTAGATCACATTAATGAATGATGATTGGTGAGGTATGGCTATGAACACTTCCCCCAAACTGCTGTTTTACCAATCATTTCACACAATTTTGTAACAATCCATCTGCAATGTTTCTAGAATTTCCCCAAACATATAAATACATCTGTAACCAGACTGATCTATTTAATTATTGAATAAAATTAAGTGCATAGTCTTTAATCATGATTCTTGTCAAAAAATTTTTATTTAATGTATTTATTTAATATAATTTTAGTTATTATTGTCAGTGACTTTTAAAAATTTATGCGGGTGACATTGGTTAGTAAAATTACACAGGTTCCAGAAGCACAAGTCTTTAACACATGGTATATGAGTTGCATTGTGAGCTCACCACTTAGAGTCAATTTTTGTTTTGTTTTTTCTCTCAACACATATTTGAATTCCCCATCCACTTCCCACACATTGTCAGTGATTTTTAAGCATGTTAGTTATGGATCAATGGTTGAAAACAGGAATGGTTAAAAAAGAAAAATCTTGATGTGAATTATAACTCGTTGGCAAGTACTTCTCAAAACATGTCCACAGTTATGAGTACCAGGAGATAGTAAAAAGGAACATACCTCAAATATTACACAGAAGAAAAATAAATACTCTGAAGAGTAGATTAAATATGGCTTTTCATTTGTAGTGGATGATGATTGTCCTAAGGCTTTTTGTGTTCTGTGTGGGAAAATATTTTCAAACGATTGCATGAAACCCTCTCTACTCATGAAATATTTAGAAACTTAACACCCTATGTATAAAAAAATACATTATTTTAGGTGCTTGGAAAAGCATCCAACTGTTACTTCATACGTAATGTCAGGAAAGAAAGACAATAAGAATGCAGTTGACACTTCATACTGTATTGCTTATCACATAGCTAAATGTGGTCAAAACCACACCATAGTGGAAGACTTAATTTCTCCTTGTATTAAGAATACCATTTTTGGTATGTTTGAAAAAGAATGTGTCTGCAAAATCAAAACTGTCTCTTTTTCAAACAATACAATGTCTAAACAAATTCAGGAAATGTCTGACAATGTTGAAGCTATAGTAGTAGATAGAATTTGAAAAAATAAACTAATTTTCATCCAGGTAGATGAAGTATAGATGTTGCATATTTATCTATTTTGCTCATTATTGCAAGGTACTTGGCAGAAAATAAAATGGAAGAAAACCTGTTGCTTTGTTACCCACTGAAAAAGCATAACACAGGCAAAGATATTTTTAATGCAATCAATAGTTATTCCATTGAAAAGAACAGTAGTTGGTCAAATTATTGTGGTTTATGCACTGATAGAGGCAAACCTTTGTTAAGATGTTTTATAGGCCTACACAGCTGAATTAAAGAAGTAGCTACCTATGTACCATGGAGTCACTTCCACATTCATTGAAAAAGTCTTACATCCAAGACACTTCCTTGTGAATTGAAAGACATTCTTGATGAGGTTGTAAAAGTTATAAAATTTAAGTCACAACCACAAAACTCCAGATCATTTAAAGCTCTGTGTGAAGAAATAAACAGCATTCATCGACCATCACTTTTGTGTATGAAAGTAAGGTGAATATCTCATGTCAAAGTACTTATACATATGCTTGAACTTAGACATGAAATTCAGGTAGTTCTTTTATTTTTTGAGAGAGAGAGACAAAGAGAGAGAAAAAAAAAGTGGAGGGCCTAGAGCAGTCTCCATAGTTGTACATCATCAATTTTCAACAGTTTCATTGTACACAAGTGGGTGCAGGGCTGCACCTGGTGGAACCAGCCTGGGGGCCTCCCACATGGGAGGCACACCTCCACAAGTCAGGCGTCTCCAACATGGAAAGCATGTCCCAGACAGGAGCTAAATCAGAAGCTTCCCACATGGAAAACACACCCCAATTCAGCAAATGCGTCTGCATGGACCAAAGCTGAAATTCGATCTTCAGACCCTGGGGCTGCAAGACAAGTGCTAAACCCTCTGAGTCATCTCAGCAATCTCAAGTTCAGGCATTTTTGAAGACCATCATTTCCCTCTTGTTCCAAAGTTTTAGGACAGTTATTGACTTCAAAATCTTGCATATTAATCAGATATTTTTTTTAGAAATAAACAAACTCAACTTGGGACTTTAAAATAGCTCAATCACTATATTCAAAGTCACTGATAAAATTAAATCAGTGATTTAAAAACTTGATTTTTGGAAAGCATGTGTTGAAAGAGGTCAGCCTGAAGTTTTTGAAACTGTGTATATCTTCTTATCTGAGAATGACTTGCACCTTTCACAAAACATAGTAGAGAGTATTGTAAGTCACTTGGAAGGTCTTAAAGTGTCCTTTCATAAGTCCTTTTCTCAATGGAGAAAAGAAAACAGCTGGATAGCAGATCTCTTCAATGAAGAATTCTTGAAAGAAGCTGAACTATCAATGAAGAAGAGCAGTTAACTAACATTCAATTGATTCTTCTTTAAATTCTGATTTTAAAAGAAAACATCTTAGTACCTTCTGGGTAGATGTCAGTGAGGGACACGAACAGTTAAGCGAGAAAGCACTCAACTATTTATTGCCACTTACTAATACTGTACTAGTGAAGAGAGCTTTTTCTTCTTTCATCTTCATAAAATATAAGTACTGCAAGAAGCTTAACACAAGTCCAAGTTTAAGAATATATGTTGCACCTTTTGAGCCTGATTTCAAGAAAATAAGTGCATCAAAGCAAGCTCAAAGGTGATCTGCATAACATTTATTATATACATTTTAGATAACACATATAAATATTATTATTAATAATAAATTATAAGTTTGCTAAATACTTGATCATCATTATCAATATTTAATTGTGTCACCAATATTGTAAAATTAAATCTGTGGTTTCTACTTTTATTGTCATAATTTTTCTTTCTTAGCTTATTACCTCATTTCTACTATTTTACATTAAGATAGGCACTGAACAAAAGTGTCAGCAGTTAAAAACAGCTGTTCTAAAAACTAAAGGTGTAATTTATAGAAATGGATTTGAAAGGGGTACAGAAGTAAAAAAAACATCGAAAACTTTTGCTTTTGTGTAAGTTCTTGATTTTTTTCTTTTTTTTTTTTGGCTTGACATTAGTCTATAGACTTCTATTTTATATCATCTTTAAAAATAGATTGTACTGTTAACATTTTGCTAATTGACAAGCATGGCTTTACCGAAAAAGATCTGCAAGAATTATTCAAGCCCTTTAGGTATAACATATTTAAGCATAACAAAAATATGTTACTGTTGGAGCACTCCTGTACATTAAGTCATCATGAAACAAACAAACAAAAAAGAACATGATTTTTCTTATGTTGAACTCTTCATATACAACAATTTGCCAATGAATCTAAATTCACTTTAAGCAGAATGAGCTTCAATTTAACAGAAATTTTTTTATCTTGAGATTGAATTATTACTGGAAACTTCAAAATAAAATATGATGTATGGAAATTAAAGAAAAAAGTCTCTGTCATTTTCTGCCTCCCAAGAGATCCCTGACTTTCCCAAAGACAGAAACCAAACCTGACGTGTAATGTGATACCAAAATGAAAATGAATGTTGGTCAATAAACATTTCCAAGTTTAAGGGCCAGAGTGTATTGTTCTGTCTAAAAAGTTTTAATATTTATAGTGGACATTATACATGATACATTTTTTTATATTGTGAATAAAATGTGATGATTTTTTGCATTTTTTATTTTAAAATTCTTACATGATAAAATACTTACATGAATGTATGATATCTTTTATATTAGAAATATGAACTAGTGTTAGAAATATGTATTTTAATTTATCTTCATGCCTAAAATAGAAGAGCATTAAAGGTGTTTTTGGCTGGCTGAGATTCCCTGCATTTCTTATTCTTTCCTTCCACTACTCTAATTTTTTCCACTTTTCTTTATTCTCATTCCAGGTGTGTTTTGCAATGACACGGTAAATATTTTGGAGTCAGAGGCACCCAAGAGTAAACCCCAGGTTCCCACACCTGACCTGGGAACCTTATTTGTTTCTCTGAGTCTCCACTTCTTCACATACAAAATGTATGTAATTCTATCTCTTCCATAAAATGTTGACAAGTTCTTTCAAATTAAGGGCACTCAGGATATTTTATTTCTCTTGATTTCCTCCTACCATCCATTCTCTGATAACTTTAATACTTTTACATGTCAACAAACGACATATATATTGTTATCTGTATTAACTTTTTCTCTTTTAATTTTGGATTGCCTCTTTCCAAATATATTTATGTGAAGAATTAGAGAAAAATGCAATGCCCTATGCAAATTTTTATTCCTCTCTGATTTGAGTTTATTCTTAGAATAGCTATGTGTTTAGTTCCAGCTAATTTTACCTTAAACAACTATTTAGAAGAGCTGGGGGACTCTCCCTTGTTTACTTTTCTCTCCTCTGATTTAATATAGATTCTCTCAGCTTCTACCCTACTACACACCATAGGAGAAAATGCACCAGATGTGGGGAGAGAAAGAAAGAGATGTAGGTAAGGGAATTTCAAACATGGCTCTGGAGAGTTCTGATGGCTTTTGGTGCTGAAGACTTATAGGATGAACCACTGGCTAAGAAGACCATTTGACAGGAGTAAGAAACAGATTGTTATAGGTGACAGATACCCCACTTATTCTATTAAAGTAATAGGTCTGTTTTTAAGTGTAGACAGCTAAGTCCAAGAGATAACAAAACATGAAAACAAAAGGTAAGTCGTGAATGTCCACCTGTTCAGAGAAAGTATATTAGTTCCTCAGGAGTGAAAGCCAATATTTAAAAGACATATTATCATTTTACTGGTTTTATTCAGTTGTGATAGAAAAATTCTACTTTAGGTTGATTATTCATAGAAGCTGCTAAACTTCAACAAAGCACAGGCTGGACACTTTCTGACATGGTTGCACTAATACAAAGTTGTACATTATGTCATCTCAGAAGAGGAAGGTTTAGCATTTTCTGCCCATATACTTGCCATGCATCTCTTATTTTTATTGCAGAGGTGTTACTTAGAGTCCTACTTTTCCTACCACTTAAATGTAGTAATATGTTTTTAAATAAATATTTTAACTTTTCTATTATTGTTTTTCATTGGCTTTTAAATCAGACACTTATTTAATTTATATATTTTTATACTAAGTCAAGAAAAACCAGGGGTGGAGAAAAGGAGCAGAAGGCTGGGGTATGAGTAAGGTAACAGACCTTGATTGTTTTTAGTATATATGCTTTTTCTGGAAGTATAATATATTCAACTTTATTATTAAAAAAGAAAATGTTGGTGGCTTTAGAAGAAAGGAAAGATAAATACAAAATTTTTAGCAAAATATATAAACCTCTAGTGTAAAATTGACCCACTTCCTATGCCCCATGATTAAGGAAGGTCTCAGTATCTGCTGGCTTCACCAGGTAAACATCTTAATGTTCTCTGAGGCCAGTGTCTCTGAGAGATAAGGATTTGATAGGAAAGGGCTTTGAAGGTGCCTGACAATGAGAGAACTGCAGCCATGAAAGCCAAAGCCAGAAAATCCAGAGGAAACGTTGTACTTTCTGATGTCTCTTTCTTTGGAAATGGATTTTAGGAAGGAGAATACATCCTTAATGCCCAGTGATGGATAGTCTGGGAATATTCAATTAGCTGGTCACAAGGCTGCTAGAATTGAAGATACCAATGATAGGAATGAGCGAAAGATTATGAGGGCTTTTTTCTGCTGGAAAGATTAATTTCATGGAACTTCTTTTTCAATTATAAAGTACCCTTGAGTTATTAATCATTCCCGAGTGGGAAACACTGAGAATGTGATTCTAGCTTTATGGCAGTGAAACAAATAAGGACATAAAATTTATTCTACCTTAATGTGAAAATAGAGTCACAACTAGTACCCTGGCTATTGCTGAATTTGTATAACTGTTAATGTAATCTCAAATGGCCATTGGTAAGATCTGTTCAGCTGTCACCAGAACAACAAATTTAAACCTCTTTTGATCTATAATATCACCTGTGCTGTCAAACTATATAGGTATTTGGGAGGTGTGGTATATTTGAATTACTATTCAAGAAGCTCTTTTTAAAGTACCATATTTTCCTCTATATATTAGATATCTCAACTCTTTTTCCATGCCATTTACAAAATTCTACAAAACTATTTTATTTCTATGGTCAAACTGCCACAGGATATCACAGATATATCACGTGTTTTAACGGTGGCTTCACAATTTGTGGTTATACTTTAACCTGACTTGATTCCTTTCTGTGTAATCAATGTGTGACCATGTTGTCTAAGTGGCTCAGTAGTCTTTTTGGCAGAATCATCACAGGTAGAGCTGGAAGAATATGTTAAACCATAAATTTTTTTCTTACAATTTTATTAAGAAATAATTGACCTACAGTAAACCATATACAAGATCTGCCAATTAAGTTAATGAACTTGCCACCATGCACCTACATTGGCAGTACTGTAAAAAAAATAATTGCTAAACTTTCACAATCTTGGTATATCAGTGTTTCACAGCTGTATTCTGGCTAATATGTAGTAGTATCTTACTGAGTGGCAGTCATTATTGTTGTTACATGATTTTGTGTGTCACTGCAAGAACGTCAATGCTTGAATTAGAGCAACAAACAAACATTAAATTTCTTGTTCATCTTGGCAACAGTGGAATTGAAAATAGAGACTAGTTAGTCCAAGTTTATGGAGATAATATGAAGAAAACTGCAGTGAAAAAATTGATTGTTTTTCTGAGACAAGAGAAAGCATCACTGATAAAGGGAGATCAGGGAGGCCACTAACAATTAGAACTAATAAAAACATTGCAAAAATTTGTCAAATTGTGTGTCAAAAATAATCAACTAACTATGAGAAGTATATCAGACCAAATCAGCATTGATAGAGAAATAGGAAAATCTTAACTGAACACCTTGGCATGTAAAAGGTGTGTGCAAAAATTGTTCTGAAATAACTCAACACTGAACAAAAGCAAAGGAGACTAAAAATTTTCCAAGACCCTTTCAAGAGGCAAGATGATGGTTTGAGCCATGTTATCACTAGTGATGAAACATGGGTATACCAATACAACCCTGACCCAAAGCATCCAAGTGCACAATGGAAGTCAGCCAATTCTCCAGAAACAAAAAATTTCATCAGTCAAAATCAAGAGTCCAAACAATGTTGCTAATCTTTTTTGATATCAGAGATTGTTCCATATCAGTTTGTACCAACTGGACAAAGAATCAACCAAGATGTTTATTTAGAAGTGCTGAAAAGGCTGCATGAAACAGTTAGAAGAAAATGATTGAATGTTTCACCAACATTCATGACTCTTGCATCACAACTATGTCAGCTCACGTGGCACTATGAGGGAATTTTTAGCCAGTCAACAAATAACTGTTGGAACACTCTCCCTGCTCACTTGATCTGACTCTCAATGACTTTGTTCTTTTCCTGAAGATAAAGGGAATATTGAAAGAAAGACATTTTGATGACATCCAGGACATCAAGGGTAATATGACAATGGCTCTGAAGGATATTTCAGAAAAGGAGTTCCATAATTGTTTTGAAGGGTAAACTAGCTGCTGGTGTGAAGTACATAGCTTGTAAAGAAGACTAATTCAAAGGTGACTGTAGTAATATTCAGCACTGAGGTATGTAGTACTTTTTCTACAATGAGTTATCAAACTTAACTGTCAGATCTTATATACAGGGTCTGTCAGAAGTATTGCCAGCCCATATAAAAGAAGTATTACTTCTGCTTTACCCTGTATTTAAAATATATGATTTGATAATTTGTAATTTGGAAGGTGTAAGTTATTTTCAAACCCATTATCACAATAAAGATAGTAAATCACTCTCAAAAGTTTGGTCATACCTCATTTTAAGTTCTTCTACCTTTTCTTTCCATTGTCTCCTTTAACCCCCGGCAACTACTAATCTGTTTCTGTCACTATATATTTGCTTAAATTTTCTGACTATTATATAAATGGAATCATACAGCATGTAATCTTCTGACTCATGTCTTTCATTCAGCATATATATTTTGAGATTCATCTATGTTGTAGTGTGTATTGTTAGTTCAATTTTATTATTGCTGAGTAGTATTCCATTGTATAGATATGGAAATACAATCACCTGCTGATTAACATTTGTGTTATTTCCATTTTTTTACTTTTACAAATAAAGCTATTGGAAACATTCTAGTATGATAATTTTTATGCAAATATTTTTTGTAACTATGAGTTAGGCAAAGATTTTCAGTATGAAAACATTAAAAGAGGAGACATAATCAAGATGGCAGCATGAGAGGAGCTTAGAAAACTCTCATAAAAAGAAAACAATTAAAAAAACTAAAATCCAACCAGAGAAGCTGTAAGTAGCACGAAGTCTCAGCTGAGGAAAGTACTCATCACAGAAAATACCTAAATTTGGAGAAATGGAGAAGAGTGAGAGAGAGATAAAGGGAGCAGTGTAGCGACACACCATGAAGAGCAACCCGGAGACCAACTCAGTGAGTGACCCAGAGGCCGACCTCAGTCAAGCAGAGGAAAGACCAACTGAGGTGGGGACATGGGGGTGCAGGTCAAGGTGTAGAATGACTCTGAATGGGTTGAAGGCCTAGAACAAACAGAGGTGGAGGCACAGATGGCCAGAACATGGGGTAGAAAAGAAAAGAAGGTGCAATGGCTGTGGTAAGATGATCTGGTGGCAGTGCAGTGGGAGCAGCTGTGGTGTGGTGAGGGTGGCCATATTACAGTGCAGGTGGCCAAAACAAGACACCAGCAGCAGCCAGAGATCATTGTGGGTGACCGTAGCAAAGATCTGGCTGCTGGTACTTAGGTCTGGCGGATAGAACTGGGGGCCCGCGGAGCTTGAGGCCAGCAACTGGAGCTGGTGGTGGGTGTTCCAGTAGCTGAAGCACAGATACCTGGAGTGTGCTGATCACTGAGGCGCAGAGTGGCCCTCAGTGAGGTGGGGCCCCAACCAGAGCATTGCGTGACCTTGGACACAGAGCCTGGCAGCTTCCCCTTGCTGTCTCTGAGGGCTGACCCTGCAGGCCTTTCCCATGGCCTACCTTTGGTTAGTTGCTGCACAGAAGCTATCATTACCCTGTGACAAAATCTAACCCGCATCTTTCACATTAAACCCCGCCCCAATCTTTCCAGTGAAGCCAGCAGAGGGAAGCTGCCGTTACTCTGTGAAACAAACAGACCTGCACCTTTTCAAACAAGTCCCACCCCAACTTTCCCACTGAAGCCAGCAGAGGGATCTAAGTGTGGCAGCTTCTGACAGCAGTGGAATCTTGGAGACACAGAATACCATTACCAACCATACCTTCCCAAAGAGGAGGTATACAGAGACCAGGGTGACTGAGTCAAAGAGAAACCCACCTTCTAGGAAGTTTTCCACTGTGAGAAAACAAACAAAAAAAAATAAGAGAAAATAATATAAGACACTAACACCAGCTAGGAAGTGAAAGAAAGGTACCTTCACATCTACCAGAAGAAAAGTCCTCATGTCCAGGAAATGAAATGCTCCAACAGCAATGAATACCCATTATGAACAAAGGAGCTCAGGAAGAAAGAGAAAAATCTCCAGGAAAAAAAACTTGAAGATATGGAATTATATAAGCTAAATGACAGAGAATTCAAGGCTGCAATTATAAACACACTCAAAGAGATCAAAATAAGCTGGCAGATTACACAGAAGGAGCTAAGTGATCTCAGAAAGGAAATGGGATCTATGAAAAAGGTGCAAATAGAAATTCTGGAGATAAACAACACAATAAAATAAATGAAAACTGAAATAGCTAGTGTAAGAAGCAGAGCTGACAAGACAGAGGAAAGAATTAGTAAAATTGAAGACAAAAATTTGGAAATGTCACAGAAGGAAGAAGAGAGAGACCTAAAAGCTACAAGAAATGAAAGCTATCTACAAGAACTATCTGACTCCATTAGAAAAAGTAATATAAGAATAATAGGCATTCCAGAGGGAGCAGAGGATGATATGGGCACAGAGAATTTGCGCAGACAAATAGTAGATGAGAATTAAATCTTCCAAAATCTATGGCAAAAAGCTGGAACCTCAAATCCAAGAAGGTAACAGGACACTTTTCTACTTGAATCCAAACAGACCCTCTCCAAGGCACATTATACTGGAGATATCAAAGGTCAAAGACAAAGAAAGAATCCTCAAGGCAGCCAGAGAAAAAGAACACCATACTCTATAAAGGAAAGCCCATCAGACTGTCATTAGATTTCTCAACAGAAACACTACAAGCCACAAAGGAAAGGAACAAAGTATTCAAAATATTAAAGGAGAAAAATTACCAGCCAAGAATCCTGTACCCAGCAAAGTTATCCTTTAGATATGAAGGAGAAATAAAGAACTTTTCAGACATAAAAAAACTGAAGAAATTTTCCAGCACAAGGCCAGCATTTAAAGAAATACTGAAGGAGGCGGTTGGGCATGAAACAAAAATTAAAAGTAAATAGGGATAAACAGGAACAAAAAATATATAAAAATGAGAGGAAGACATGTTTCCAAAGAGAATGGAGATAAGAAACCTCCTTAAGAAAAGAAACCACTGCATATATGAAACTTTCTTTTAGATAAAGTCCATGGTAACCACTGAAAAAGAACTCAGAACTGTGACACATAACAATAGAAGAAGAGACTACAGAAAAAAACAGTCATAAACACCATCAAACTAAAATAACCAATGGGAAGGAAAAAGCAAAGAAACAATAAAGAAAAAAAAAGCTACCAGAAAACAAAAGATAAAATGGCTATAGGAAATCCTCATATATCAATCATCACCCTAAATGTAAATGGACTCAAATCACCAATCAAAGGACACAGAGTAGCAAACTGGATTAAAGAACAAAAACCAACCCCATGCTGTCTATAAGAGACACACCTCAGTCACAAGGACAAACAGACTCAAGGTGAAAGGGTGGAATAAAATAATTCAAGCAAATGGCACCCAGAGAAAAGCAGGTACAGTATAGCCATACTTATATCTGACACAGCAGCCTTCAGGATCAAAACGATAATAAGAGACAAAAATGGACATTTCATAATGATAAAAGGGAAATTCAACAAGAAGATATTACACATATTAATGTATATGCCCCCAACTAAGAAGCACCAAAATTTACAAAGCAACTACTAACAGATCTAAAACAAAAAACTGATAAAAAACACAATTATAGTAGGGAACTTAAACACCCCATTGACAGCCATAGACAGATCATCCAAACAGAAAATAAATTAAAAAATATCAGCTTTAAGTAATACATTACAAGAATTGGACATAATTGATATTTACAGGACACTTCATCCTAAAACACAGGACTATACATTCTCTTCTGCTGCACATGGAATGTTTTCAAGCATAGACCACATTCTGGGACACAAAACTAGCCTCAGCAAATTTAAGATCAAAATCATACCAAGTGTATTCTCTAATTACAAGCCTTTGAAATTTGAGATAAACTACAAAAGGAAAGCAGGAAAAACCACATATACATGGAGATTAAACAACATGTTATTAAAAAATGACTGGATCAAAGAAATAGTAAAAGAGATTATAAAATACATAGAAACAAATGACAATGAAAACACAACATACCAAAATTACTGGGATGAGTAAAAAGCAGTAATAAGAGGGAAATTTATATCACTAAAGGCCTTTCTCAAAAACCAAGAAAAATCATATGTAAACAACCTAATATCACATCTCCAAGAACTAGAAAATGAAGAACAAAAATCATCCAAAGCAACAGAAGAAAGGAAATAATAAAAATTAAAGCAGAACTAAATCAAATAGAGAATAAAAAAAAAACAACAAAAAAAAAAAAAAAAAAAAAAAAATTAAAACAACAAA
>PVKE010028488.1:0-20882 GCA_004027555.1 Craseonycteris thonglongyai
GAGAGAGAGAGAGAGAGAGAGAGAGAGAGAGAGAGAGAGAGAGAGAGAGAGAGAGATTAAGAAAATATAGAAAGTAAGTTGGAAAAAAAAATTTTACCTCTAGCCTAGGGAGCAAGGCAGTTGCTTACCTGGAAATGATCTTAGTCTATGACACCAGATGTTAACATACTGATGCAGGAATAAATCTTAGTTTTTTTGTGTTTTTTTTTTTTTTGCTAACACAGTAAAGAAGTACAGATTGGGGATTCTGGGATGGCTTAGCAGGTTTAGCACTCTTCTTGCAGCCCTGGGGTTCAAGGATCAAATCCCAGTCCTAGAATGTGTGGACCCATATGCTGAACTGGGGTGTGCTCCAGTTTCATTCTGACTGAGGCTAGCCTCCTATTGTTTTTATATGATTTTATATAATTGGGATTTTACACAATAGTGTTTGATTTATGTAGCATACAGGGTGTTATAGGTTACTATCAACCTAGGTGTAATCACTATAACAACGGGCAGCTTTATGGGTTCTATTCATGCATTCCCCTGGTGGGTCAGCACTTAGTCAACCAAGAAGGTTGGGGAGGCCATTCTGAGTTCACTCCTGCTAACAGGCATGTCAATAACCAGGAGACACCTGAGCAGAGCATTCCCAGAATGCAACAAGTGAAAGGCATAAAGGGACATCTAAGTCATATATGATTTACTTTATACCTCTTAAAAACACACATCATTTTTTACCAGCTTAAGCACTCATAGGCCTCTAACACCAGAAAAGGGAAAGCTGCGAAAGTCCCCAAGACACATCTTTCCTTACCCTCCTGGCAGTTAGCAAATTCTGAGAAAACCTCAATTCTACTATCCCTGGAATTGGGATCCACCTGCTGGACTCTTCTGGATCTGTGGAAAACAGGCATATGACTGCCTCCTATGTGAGAGGCACCAGGTTCAACTCCCACCCCTGGAGAGCTTTCCTGTGTGGGAGGCCCCTGACTTGCAGGGGCTTGCCTGCCATGCAGGAGACCACCTGCCCCTGCTGGTTCCTGCCCTGCACAGCCCCATGCACACTCCCCCCCCCCACTCCCACCCCATGGAATGAAACTATGTAAAAAACTAATGACATGCAACTATGGAGACTGCTCTGGGCCCTCCCCCTTCTCTCTGCCTCTCTCTGTTTCTTTATGTCTTTCTCTCTTTCCGTCAAATACAATAAAAATAAATCTTTAAAAAGATTATAGATCAGTAAAGCAAAGGAAATCAGAGTAAAGTTTTACTGAAATACTTTTCAAGAGAAAAATGAGCCAAGTCAAGAAAGGCAAAGGCCTGGATGAGTTTGGAGTTTGGATTAATTCCAGGCCCAGAGCCAACCATGCAAGTATGACATATAGACTTAGGTCATTTGATTGACAGATATATGTCATATGACTGTTTTCCTTCTGTGCATGCTCTTACATAGGATCCACACAGAAAAACTCATTCAAGTGGAGGAGGACAAAATCATAATGCTATTTTATAATTACATTATAATGAGGCTAAGGTTAAGCCAAGGGCAATATTTAACATGTGCTGGCATAAAAAACCAGGTAATTCTGGATGGAGTCTTATTTCCCTTTTTCCTGGGATGTTATAACATAATAATTCATCTCCGAGAGCTGGGCCTGGGGGTCTCTGGGGAGTGGATCTGGGTACAAAACACTGATTATATTACCTTCTGCTTCTTCTTTTGCTCATGAATAACTTTCTACCTTAAGAAAATGTATAATCAGAGAGTAATAATGAGACTCAAAGAGGCACTGGGTAGTAAGGTTTATACGGCATTTTGGTAACAGGAGAGAGATAGGTGACTGGGATTTCAAATAAGAAATAGGTATTCCAAGTGACCAAGAAACATTCGGCAAACCAAAAATACTGGGACAGAGGGGAGAAACCAGCAGAAAAGTTTTTGCATGGATATTTTCTATCTACTGTACTTAATTCAAATTACGCTAAGATGAAACTCTTATTTTATTGTTAACTTTATTGGGATAACATTGGTTAGTAAAAATTAAATAGGTTTTGCATGTACAATTCTCTAATACATTGTCCATGTGTTGTGTCGTGTGCCCACCATGCAGAATCAGTTCTCTTTCCATCACCATATATTTAATGCCCATCTCTCTTGACCCCACCCCTCACCCCTCACCCTTAGGTAACCACTAGGCTATTGACTGTGTTTATGGGTTGTTCTTTGTGTTGTCTTCAGTTTTGTGTTCCACATGAGTGTTACCAGAGAATGGGAGCCTCCTTGGAGCTGTATCCAGGTTCTTGGCATCCCAAACAAAGAATTGAGTGAAACACCAAAGTACAGTAGTGAAAGAAAAGCTTACTGAGGGGAAACCAGGATGGTTCAGTGGACTAAATGCTCGCTTTGTAGCCCTGGGGACCAAGGATTGAATCCTGGCCCTGGCCCATGTGATCCCATATGCTGAACTGGGGTGTGCTTCCCATACGGGAGGCCCCCAGTTCAGTTCTTGCCCCCCAGTTGGGCTCCCGGCTCAAAGGGTCGCACCTCCCATGCAGGTGGCCCCCAGCCCAGTTCCTGACCTGCGAGACCCCTGCCCACCTGTGTGGAATGAAACTATGTTGAAAAACTGATGATGTACAACTATGGAGACTTGTCTGAACCCTCCCCCTTCTCTCGGTCTCTCTGTGCCTCTGTCAAAAACACTTAAAATGCATATTGATCAAAAAACTAAAGAAAATACATTTTCAAGAGATAGAAGCAGTCCTCTAGCAAGAAGAGGTGGCTCAAAAGGTGGATTATAAGAGGCTGCATGAGAAGTTTTTATTGCCTTTCCTTGAAAAGGAAACACCCTCTTGGATGTGAGGTCTTCAGATTGGCAGTCCTGATTGATGGGTTTCGTTGAGTCACTTTAGCTATCTTTTTCTTCTATCTCCTTCTGTCATTGTTTAATCTTGGGTGGTATCTCCTGAGCACAGTGTGGCAAGAACCTTGGCTATGTTGGCTCTCTGAAAGGGTACTGAGATCTCCTTATTCTAGCTGCCTACCTAGCCTTCTTGAGAGATGTGATCCCTTTAAATCACTATAGGGAGTTTAGGGGCTAAAGGTCTCTTCTTTCACATCTACTTCCTGCTGGATGTGGTCACTGTCCCTGCCTATTGTGGAGTCATTGAACTCTCACATTAACTAGGCTAAAAGAGAGGGAGTGATCTTAGTATCCATACAAAAGTTCTCAGTTTTTTCTAATGAGGTAAGTTGGAACTCATTCTAGATTATGAGCTATTTCCCTGTGGTCCCTAGACTAGGAGAGAGAGAGATTTTATTAGTTTATAAAACAGATCCCAGTCCCAGAGGTGCAGGGTGACCTTGTTAGGAAAAACTTATTTTAACCCTTTAGAATTTGTAACCACACCTTTTGGCTCAATGGGTTATCACTGGGATATTATTTGCCCATGAAATAGTTTCTAGTTTAGGGATGGAATCAGCTAAGACAGCGATCAGGGGACATTCCAGTCTAAATGATATCTTTTCTTGATCAGAAAGAAGGCATACATTAGAAATTGGAAAGGCAGTATAAGGGATAAGAAATGCGAGTTTATTTATTTATTTATTTATTTTGAAAGAGACTTTAAATTCTTTTTGTTGTTGTTGTTAGATTTATTGGGGTGACATTGGTTGGTAGCAATTAGATAGTTTCCAGATGTACAAATCTACATTACATCACCTATGTGTTGCATTATGTGCTCACCAGCCAGAATCAGCTCTCCTTCCATCACCATATATCTGGTGCCCACTCCCACCTCCTCCCCCACCCCACCCCACTACTGTCCCTCCCACTTCTTCCCTTCCCTTCAGGCAACCACCAAACTATTGAATGTGCCCATATGTTTTTGTTTCTTTGTTACTTTCAGTTTTATATTCTACCTATAAGTGAGGTCATACATTTCCTGGTTCTTTCAATCTGACTTATTTCTCTTAATAAGATGATTTCAAGGTCCATCCATGTTGTCACAAATGACTGTATTTTATCTGTTCTTATCACTGAATAGTAGTTCATTGTGTAAATGTACCACAGCTTCTTTATGCAGTCATCCATCAAAGGGCATTTTGGTTGTTTCCATGTTCTGGCCACTGTGAACAGTGCTGCAATGAACATGCGGGTACAGACATCTTTGCAGATTAAGGTTTTCAGATGGAATAGATGGAATGTCTTTCCATTTCTTTGTGTCTTCTTTAATTTCTTTTAACAGTGTCTTATAGTGTTCAGTGTATAGGTCCTTCATGTTCTTTGTTAGATTTATTCCTAGGTATTTCATTTTTTTGTTTGCAATGACAAAAGGAATGGATCTTCTCACCTCTCTTTCTGAAGTTACATTGTTGGCATATAAAAATGCAGTTGATTTTTACATATTAATTTTGTATCCTGCAACTTTAATGTGTTTGTCTATTATTTGTAATAGATTTCTGATAGAGTCTTTAGAGTTTTCTATATAAAAGATCTTGTCATCTGCAAAGAGTGACAGTTTGATTTCTTCTCTCCCAATTCTAATATCTTTATTCTTTTCTCTTGCCTGATAGCTCTGGCTAGAACTTCCAGAACTATTTGAATAGCAGTGGTGACAGGAGGTGTCCCTGTCTTGTTCCTGATTTTAGGAAGATAGGCTTCAGTTTTTCCCCATTCAGTATAATATTTACTAAGGGTTTGTCATATATGGCCTTTATTATGTTGAAGTACTTTCCTTCAATTCCCATTTTATTCAGTGTTTTTATCATAAATGGGTGTTGTATCTTGTCGAATGCTTTTTCTGCATCAATTGAGATAATCATGTGGTTTGTAATCCTTTGTTCGGTTTATGTGCTGGATTACATTGATTGATTTTTCTGTGTTGAACTATCCTTGTGCCCCTGGGATGAATCCCACTTGGTCATGGTGAATAATCTTTTTAATGCATTGTTGTATTCTGTTAGCTAAAATTTTATTTAGGATTATTGCATCAGTGCTTATCAGGTAGATTTGCCTATAGTTATCCTTTTTGGTATTGTCTTGCCCAGGCTTTGGTATTAGGGAAATATTAACTTCATAGAATGAGTTGGGTAGTATTTTCTCCTCTTGAATTTTTTGGAATAATTTGAGGAGGATGGGTATTAGTTTGTTTTTGAATGCTTTATAAAACCCATTGGTAAAATCGTCTGGGCCAGGACTTTTGCCTTTGGGTATGTTTTGGATAGTTGTTTCAAGTTCTATACTATTGATTGGTCTAGTTATGTTATCCAAATCTTCTTGGTTCAGTCTAGGTAAACTATTTGTTTCTATAAATTTGTCCATTTCCTCTAGATTGTCAAATTTTGTGGCATAGAGTTTTTCATAATAATCTCTTATGATTGTTTGTATTTCTGTAGTGTCAGTTGTGATCTCTCTCCTATCATCCCGAATTCTGGAAATATGAAATTTTTCTCTTTGCTCTTTGGTGAGCCTAGCCAGTGGTTTGTCAATTTTATTGATTTTTTTCAAAGAACTAGCTCTTTGTAGCATTAATTCTATCTATTGTTTTTCTGTTCTGTTCATTAAGTTCTGCTTCGATTTTTATTAGTTCTTTCCTACTGCTAGCTTTGGAGTTCCTTTGCTCTTCTTTTTCTTGTTCTTAAGATGGGATGTTAAGGTATTTACTTGTAGTTTTTCTTATTTCTTGAGATAGGCCTGAATTGGTATAAATTGCCCTCTTATTACTGCTGTCAGTGTGTCCCAGAAATTTTGGTATGTTGTGTTCGCATTGTCATTCGTTCCTAGAAATTTTCTAATCTCTTGTTTTATTTCTTCTTTGATCCAGTCATTTTTTAATAGGATGTTGTTCAGTCTCCATGTATATGTGATTCTCTCTGCTTTCCTTTTGCAGTTGATCTCCAGTTTTAAAGCTTTGTGGTCTGAGAATACACTTGTTATGATTTGAATGTTCTTAAATTTGGTGAGGTTGGATTTAAGTCGCAGGATATGGTCTATCCTTGAAAATATTCCATGTGAACTAAAATAAAATGTATAGTCCTGTGTTGCAGGATGGAGAGTCCTATAAATGTCAATTATGTCCATTTCCTGTAATGTATCATTTAAGGCTACAATTTCCTTATTTATTTTCTGCTTGGATGATCTGTCCAATGTTGTCAAGGGGTGTTTAGATCCCTGTTATAATTGTATTTTTGTCAAGTACTCTTATAAAATCTGTTAATTGCTTTGTAAGTTTTGGTTTGTCTGGATTGCAGGCATATATATTGATGAGTATCATGTTTTCTTGATATATAGTCCGTTTTATCAAAATGAAAAGATCATCTATATGTGTTATTATTATTTTTTTATCCTGATGTCTATTTCATCAGAAGTCAGTATGGCCACTCCAGCTTTTCTCTGACTGCCCTTTGCCTGGAGTATTGTTTTTCATCCTTTTACCCTGAGTCAATTTTTGTCTTTGTGGCTGAGGTGTGTCTCTTGTAGGCAGCATATGGTTGGATTTTGTTTTTTAGTTCAGTCTGCTACTCTGTGCCCCTTTATTGGTGAATTCAGTTCATTTACATTTAGGGTGATGATTGATGTATGAGGATATCCTATATCCATTTCTTCCATCCTTTTTATTTCTTTGTTGTCCCAACTTTTCTCTATTTATTTTGATTTCTTGATTTAGGCCAAATAGCCTCCTTTAGTATTTCTTGGAGTGCTGGCTTTGAGCTAGAGAATTCCCTCAGCTTCTGTATATCTGGAAAGGCCTTAATTCCTCCTTCATATCTAAAGGTTAATTTTGCTGGATAGTTAATTCTTGGCTGGAAATTTCTCTCTTTTAATATTTTGAAGATTGGCCTCCACTCCCTACTGGCTTGCAGAGTTTCTGCTGAGAAGTCTGATAACAGCCTGATAGGTTTTCCTTTCAAAGTTATATATATATATATATAGATAGATAGATAGATAGATAGATAGATAGATAGATATAGATATAGATATATATATACACACACACACACACACACATACTCCCCCCACACCCCCACCCCTGGCAGCCTTGAGGACTTTTTCTTTGTCTTTGGTAAGTGTCATCTTCAGAACAATATGTCTTGGAGAAAATCTGATAGGGTCTAGGTAGCTAGGGCTCCTATATTCCTCTTGCATTTGGGGTTCTAGCTCTTTCCATAGGTTAGGAAAATTCTCATCCAATATTTGTTTTGTAGACTCTGAGAAGATTCCATCTCACTTCCTTCTGGTACCCCTATTATTCCAATATTGCTCTTTCTGATGGAGTCAGAGAGTTCCTGTAGGACTCTTCCATTTCTCCTGATTCTCATATCCCTTTCTTCTTCCATCTTTGAAATGTTCATGTTTCTATCTTCGATTTCACTAATTTTTTCCTCCAGCTGGTCAGCCCTGTTTCTTATGCTGGTTAATTCTTTTCTCAGCTCTTCCATTATGTCTTTCATTTCAAAGAGTTCCTTTTGGTTTTATTCTACCTTCTCCATTTTGTTGGTAAAGTATTAATTATGATCAGAAAGTTTCTTGTTGAGGTCATTTAACTGTGTCTGGGTACTTTGCCAGAGTTTACTAAGCTCTCTGAGTGTCTTGAGTATTGCAGCCCTGAATTCTGTTTCACTTAGATTATTTGTTTCCAAGTGTGTACATTCATTTTCTAAAGACTGTCTAAGTTCTTGAGGGGCTTTGGGTTCTGAGGTGTGCATTGTATTTGATGTGTGTTTTGTTTTATGTTTTTGCATTAGCCATGAGTATGTTTTTCCTCTGGGGGATTCCCTATAAGATGGGCTTCTATTTGTTTGTTTGTTTGTTTATTATTTATTTATTTATTTATTTATTTTCCTTTCTTTTTGTTCCAACTGCTTTATTCTCAATGCTCCTTCTCTTTGAGAGAGTGCAGTGGGCTCTGGTCTGACCGCAGCCTGGTATGCTTCTGTTGTGTAGCAGGTTGCAGTAAGTCCTCAGTTAAGAGGGGACGAGTTTTTATGAGAGAGTTGAGGGAAGCAGTCAGTTGCTGTGTCCTGGAGTTGCTCTTCTGGTTGCTGGCTTAGCTGGTAAAAGGCAGAGCAGTAGAGGTGTTGGAGTGGTTGGGGGAGTGTGAGTAGGAGCTAGGGTGGGCCTGAAACACAATAGCAGATTCTTCTGTGAGAAGTGGGGCTGGAGGGTCAGTGGGGGAGGAGGTGCGCAGCTTGGGTCTTTCTTCCCTCTGCTTGGCAGCTTTCACTTTGTGTCTGAATTGAGCACAGCAGGGCCATTTCTGTGAGCCAGTGACAGGGCCCACTGGGCTGTGGCTGGTGGCACGGCTGGGTTCCTCTCAATCCTCCACTCTGTTTGAGCTGCTGTTTTCACTTCAAGAATCCTGGCTCATAAAGCTATTCCAAAACAGCCAACTCTAGTAGCTAAGCTGTGTCGCCTCTGTAAATCAGTGACCAGGTGTGCAGAACTGCAGCTGGCGGGCTGGTGACCTGCTCTCTTGTTGCCCAGGAAGTTCAGCCACCCCTTCTCCATGGTCCCTATTCCATCTCAGGCACTGTGATCTGAGTGGGGTACAGCATGCTGCCCCTTGAGTTCACATATTAAATTGTCTACAGTCTCATGGGGCTTCCACTTTCCTTGGGTCTCAGCATCCAGCCTGCTCACAATCTAGCACCATTTTGACTGTAGTCCCCCAATCCCCCTTTGTTTTGGCCAGCCCCGGGTCATGTTCCGCATCCTCGCCCCCGTACTGCTCCTTTCCCTTTCCTATCCCTCTTGCCCCTTTTTTTCTCTAACCTTTGGGTGTTGTTCTGCATTGCATGGTTCCCTCAGTAGAGAGTGTTTCTCAGGGTTTCCCCTGTGGATTCCCCTTTGTTTATAAGTCCCTTCCCAGGTAGGTATCGAAGTTCTCCTCTCATGCCACCATCTATTTTGCGGGTTTGTTTTTTATGTTAATTTTTTTACTGTTTATTCTATTGGTTTTGACAGAGTGACATACATACAGACAGACAAAGACAGAGAGACAGAGAAAAAGAGGAGGGCCCACAGCAGTCTCCGTAGTTTCATGTAATTAGTTTTCAACATGTTTTTTTTCCACAGGTGGGTGGGGGCTGTGCAGGATGGGAACTGGGCTGGGGGCCTCTTGGGAGGCATGCCTCCATGAGCTGGGGGCTAAACTGGGAGGCTTTCATATGGGAGGCTCACCCCAGCAAGAGCCAAACTGGGGGCGTTCCCATATGTGAGGCTCCCATATGTGAGGCTCAGCCCAACAAGAGCCAAACTGGGGATACACTCCAGTTCAGCATATGGGTATACACAGGCTGGGACCGAGATTTGATACTCAGACCCTGGGGCTGCAAAGTGAGCACTTAACCTGCTGAGCCATCCAGGCTTCCCCCAAGAAGTGAAATTTTAAAGAGGGGTCTTTTCAAATATTATGAGTGAAGTCATATGGTGCTTGGTTTTTTGTCTGGCTTATTTCACTTTGAATGATGATCTCAGGGTCCATCCATGTTGTCACAAATGGCAGCATTTCATCTTTTGTTATGACTGAGTAATACTCCAATGTGTAAATGTACCACAACTTCTTTATCTACTCATCTGTCAAAAGACACTTTGGTTGAGTCCACGACTTGGCCACCTGCTGTGATTAACACTGGGGTGCATATATCTTTGCAGACCAAATTTTTCAGATTTTTGAGGTAAATACCCAGAGGAGTGATTGCTGGGTCATATGATAATTCTATTGTTTTTGAAGATTATTCATAATATCTTCCATAGTGGTTGTACCAATTACATTCCCACCAGCAGTGCATGGGTATTCCTTTTTCTCCACAGCCTTTCCAGCACTTGTTATTTCTGGTCTTGTTGATTATAGCCATTCTAACAGGTGTGAGGTAGTAGCTCATTGTAGTTTTGATTTACGTGTCTCTAATACCTAGTGAATTTGAGCATTTTTCATGTATCTATTAGCCATTTATTCGTATTCGTGGGAGACATGTCTGATCAAGTCCTCTGCCCATTTTTTAATCAGATTGCTATTTTTATTGTTATTGAGTTGTATGGTTCTTATTATATTTTAGATATTAGCACCTTGCCAGTCATTATTTGTAAATATGTTTTCTCATTTAGTTGGTTTCCTTTTTACTTTGTTGATGGTTTTCTTTTCTGTGCTGAAGCTTTTTAGTTTGATATAGTCCCATTCATTTATTTTTGCTTTTAATTGATTGCCTTTGATTTCAGGTTCATAAAGTCCTCTCTCAATCCAAGGTCTATAAGTTTAGTAGCAATGTTTTCTTCTGTGAAGTTTATTATTTAAGGTCATATATGGTGGTCTTCAGTCCATTGAGTTAATTTTAGTATATTGTGACAATTCACAGTCTAGATTCATTCTTTTGCATGTGGTTTTACAATTTTCCCAGCACTGTTTACTGTTTACTGAAGATGCTTTCTTTCTTTCTTTCTTTCTTTCTTTCTTTCTTTCTTTCTTTCTTTCTTTCTTTAAGATTTTGTTTTTATTGTTTTTGACAGAGACAGAGAGAGACAGAAGGAAAGGGAAGAGCACAGAGCAGTCTCCATAGTTGTAACATCATCAGTTTTTGACAAAGTTTTGTTCCATACAGGTGGGCAGAAGACTTGCAGGGCAGGAACTGGTCTGGGGGCCTCTGGCATGGGAGGCATGCCCCATCAAGCCAGGAGCCTAACAGGGAGATGCAGTGGGGATGAGAAATAAACTGGGGGCCTCCTGCATGGGAAACACAACCCAGTTCAGCATATGTATCCATGTGGGTTGGGCCGGGATTCAATCCTTGGTCCTTAGATCTGCAAAGTGACCGCTTAACCCACTGAGCTATCTTTGTTTCCCCTGAAGAAGCTTTCCTTTCTCTATTACATATTTTTACTTATTTGCCAAATTAAAGTGAATATTCTAAGATTCTCTTCTGAAACAGGCCTCTCTTTCTGAATCCTCTTAGGCAGGAAAGAGGATGCATCAAATATTCTTCCTGAGTTTTTTGTTTTTTAATGACCAGTTTAAAATAAATATCCCAAAAAGTACATTTTCAGATGAAAAAACTTTGGCCTCCTTTAAGCTGTAAAATATTGATGCAGACCAATCAGAATGAATGCTTTATATACTATTGACATTTTTATTTTGTCAGCTCTTGATCTCTGAGGTTCTGCATTATTTGAATATTATTGGTGAGGTTATCCTCAGATGAGTCACAGTATCTTGGAAAATGGAGAAATTAATGTGGCAAAGTAGCAAATTATAAAATAATTTACTATTTCAACAATATGTTACATAAGGAAGATCCAACCTATAAAGAATTTATATGAGTTTATTTAACTCAAACTGATTACAATTGCTGGAATACAAAATCTCAATGGACTGAGATAATGCTCTAGAGAGTGGCAGATTTATGGCTTATTTTATACATTAGAATAAAAAAGATAAAGAGATTTACGTAAAATACATTGGTGGAAGAATAGGAAGGTGAGAGAAAGTGAAGCAGGGGAAAATCTTTAGATTTGATAAAAAGCAAAAATGGAACATAATTATTTTATGTCTGTGGGAACAGTATAATTATTAGTTAAAATATATAACTTATTGAGATGTTATGCAAGAAGCAAGGTAACAATGAAGGATTCTGTGATCTCATGCTATAATGGTCTTGTTCTCTGGTGCCAGCGGTTATGCTTTTGAGGGGTAAAAAAAAATTACTCTGACATGTCAAAGGTATGTTATTCTATTAGGCATAAAAACAATATACAGAACTCACTTAAGGTAAAGACTAAACTTTATTGATGTGGCCATATGATTTTCTCTTATGATCTGCCCATTTAAGAATTTGTAATCAGACCATCCTATGTGATTACTTTCAGTTTCTGAGTTTGTAAGGCCTACCATGCACTATGTGGGCCTCCACTGAACTTACCAGATTTATTGACCCTTTTTCTTTTACAAATGGTTATGTGAATACCAGAGTATTCAGGTGAAATAGTCTAGAGATAGACCTTGATCAATATGGATGGCAAATATTGTAACTAGATGGATATTCAATAAATACCATATTTTCCGGCGTATAAGATGACCGGGCGTATAAGACGACCCCCTACTTTTACAGTTAAAACAGGTTTAGTCCTATATTCGCTGTATAAGACTACCCCCCACTTCCGAGGCTGTAGTTTTATACAGCGAATATAGGCCTAAACCTATGTTATAACTGTAAAATTAGGGGGTGGTCTTATATGCCCTGTCGTCTTATACGCCGGAAAATATGGTAAAAGATAGAGGAGACATTTTTCTCAGGTGTTTACAAATTTTTTTTTTTAATAATTATTTCTTTTCATTCTGTCACACATTAAACACTTGTTCAGTTGGTAGATATGTTGATCTTAAAAAATAAGCTCAATAAAAATGTGCACAATGAAAATGCACTCTGAGCTTTATGAATTAATGGCCTGAAGTCTTCCACACCTAAGATTTATGTTATTTTATTGATCTTTTACATTCTGAGTAACTTTAGGTTTTTCCAAAATTGTGCACTAGGACTAAGATCAATAACCTTAATGGAAATTTAACTATTTTCTGGAACTGTGGCAATTCATGCTTTATTAAATTAGTGCAATCACCTAATTGCTTTTTGTTTTTTAATATACAAATTGCCTGCAATATTGTATTTTCCAACCAATTTTATAAGTTATTGTTAAAGCTTGCAGTGGCTAAATTATTTTTAATTGCTTTGAAAGTTACAGTGTAGATCCTATATGTAAATGAAAATATTTCTATCTATTTGAGCAAACAGCTTAAATCCTTTTCTTCCTTTCTTCTTCTGTCCTTCTGCTTTTTATTTCTTTCTGTAAGTAGACAAAAATAGTTCTCTGACATTAACTATTATGCTCATTTTCTACAAAGATGGCAGTATTGTGCTTGACTTGAAATCCAAATAGAAGTTTTATAAAAACAAATATGATTAAATGGAAAGTATATAAAATAATTACTGTAAGAAAAAGGGCTGAATTGAACTATTGTTTATAGATAGCATCAGAACATAATACTTTAATAAACTGAAAGAAAATGTGCCTATTATACGTGATGAGTACACGAAGCAGACAAAATTGAGTATTTAATGACCTGTTACATTCATACTAAAATTTACTATGTGTATAAATGTGGATATATATGTTTGCTCAATTTACTTCTTTTGTCATTACATAGACTCTTTTTTCTTTCTGTGGGGGAGAAATCAGTAATATATATTTTTTAAGATTTATTTTTATTGTTTTTTTGACAGAGGAAGAAACAGACAGAGAGACAGAGAGAAAGGGGAGGGCCCAGAGCAGTCTCCATAGTTCCCAGCATTAGTTTTCCATACAGTTTCACTCCACAGGTGGGCACAGAGCTGCGTAGGGCAGGAACTGGGCCGGGAGCCTCCCACATAGGCTCTGGGAAGAACTGAACTGGGGGCACACCCCAGTTCAGCATATGGGTCCACATGGGCTGGAGATGGGATTTGATCCTTGGTCTCTGGGGCTGCAAGGCAAGCGCATAAACTGCTGAGCCATCCCAGATTTCCAATATTTTTAATTTTGTTTATAACACCTGAATGATGCTTTGTTGTCTCTTCAACGAAGTTAATACTATTTTAGAGTTATTTCTGATACGTTTCTTTTTCCTAATTATTTTAAATTCTATTATTAAACCCAAAAGTTTGCATACCTGACATACAGTAAAGTACTACATATGCAAAAATAAAATAATAATAATAAGTAAATAAAATTTATTTTTGAAAGGTAGCCAAATAAGGAGATGGGGAAAAAACACCAAATCCATCTCCTAGATTCAGTGTTCAAAGCAGGTATTTAAGGGTCAGGAAGAACAGGTATGAGGCAGGGCTAGCAAGGCAAATTCTGAATGAAATACCATGAGACTTCACCACTTATGACATGGGGCATCAGCAATACATTTTCTGGGATGATAGACCCCTCACTTCTGAAAGCATTATGGTTTTCAAGTTCCACTGATGTCCTGCTCTTTTTGTTCCATGGAGAAGGATGAGACTTTAGTCCTAGTGCAGCCAGAGGAGAAAGTTATCTCTTCTGCACATTCTTCAACCATATGACTTGCAGTTTTGGTCTGTTGTTTCTGAAAAGCAATTCACTGTCTTGTTAGTAACAGAATAGAATCATACTGAGCTGTTTCTGCAGTTACAATTCTTTTCTCCATTTTAGTGCTTTTGCAGCACTCACTCAGATTTGGGATCAGAGAGATTGTAGTTAAATACCTCAAAATATTTCTAGTTGAATGGCTATATGGAAATATTGCATTTCATATGGTTCTAAACTTCAACTATGAAATAGAATTGAATACCCCATATAGGGTTGTGGAACAACTGAAAATGTCAGAGGAAAACCAAGTTTGGGCTCATGCTGTCTGTGCTGTTCAGTCAATAGACCAACAGAGGAGTTGGGTTATAGAATAAGCATTTACTGTCAAAGCAGCAATGACCTGAGAAAGCAGTGGGTTTCCACTCTCAAAGATTGCCTGTCTTCTCCAACCACGCTACTGGGCCAGACACCAGAGCTGTTGCTGTGCCTCGCAGGCTGAGCTGGCTGTTCTTCACCAAACAAACCTCTTTGTCCTAAGCTCCCCTGATTGCAAACCAAACATCTGTGACCCAAGCCCCACTCTTTGCTATTGTACCTTGTGGGTCAAGCCAGCTGCAGTGACCCAAGTGCTCTTATTTGTTTCTGTGCCTTGTGGGTCAAGCCAGCATCAATGACTCAAACACCCCTCCTTGCTACTATGGCCTTGCAAGTCAAACCAGCTGCAGTGACCCACACACCCCTCTTCACCTCTGTGCCTTGCAGGTCCAGCCAACTGCCATCTGTCTGCCTGTCTTCCCCAGCTATGCTCCCAGGGCTGGGTACCAGAGCCACTGCTGTGCTTAGAGGGTCTAGCAAGCTGCTCCCTGCCAGTCCATAGCTCTTCGCACAACCTCTATGGCTTAAGTGTACCCTTTCACCCTCCTTCTCTTTTTGTTCGCCCAAATGTAATTGACAGGAGGGTTCCTCTTATCAATCATGGCCCATTACCACTAATTACCTACACCTGTGTTAGCTTTTTGTCAATTATAATACCGCCAATTAAGCCTATGTCTTCATTCCCTAGGTCCTCCATATGGAAGGGAGGAAGATTCTTCAGATGCCTTGGTTTATGGCTACCCTAGGCAGCCTCCTTCTTCTATGGCTCCTTCCTTCTTGACCCTGTAACAAAATGTGTTGACAAAGTGCACACATTCAATAAATTATTATGCTTCTCTATATACATCATAGTTTAACATATTTATAATCTTTCCTATTTACCAATGAAAATATAGCAAGTTATACATAAAAGGTCATGGAATTAAGAACAGTAAGGAGAGGATGCATATGTGTCTAAGAAAAGTGAATCTATAGAAACTGCAACATTAAGTACATAGTACTTTACAGTCAATGATTTTAGAATCTTACTGTGAAATATCAATGTGTTAAATTTCTGACATTATTTATAACAATATTTTTATATATACTATGATATTTATAGTATAAACTGGAACTGTGAAACGGAATATGTTTATTATGCTGGTTTAAAAGATGTAATGATATTCAAACCTAATAAATTTTCATGGGTATTTTTTTTTAAGATTTATTTTTATTGTTTTTGACACAGAGAGAGAGAGAGAGAGCGATACAGAGACAGAGAGAAGGGTGAGGGCCCAGAACAGTCTGCATAGCTATACATCATTGGTTTTTCCATAGTTTCATTCCACAGATGGGCACAGGACTGCACAGGGCAGGAACTGGGCGGGGGTCTCACCCTGGTGAGAACTGAACTGGGGGCACTCCCCAGTTCAGCATATGGGTCCGCATCAGCCGGGATTTGATCCTTGGTCCCCAGAGCTGCAAAGTGAATGCTTAACTCACTGAGCCATCCAGGCTTCACCTTTCATGGGTATTTTAATGTACTTTTTGAGTTTTTATGCAATATTAATTCCACATACAATAATTATCTTGGTGAATAGAGAAGCTAAATACAGTCAATAAACATAAAATTACTATTATGTTTTATTCTAACTAATTTCTTATATCTCTTCACAGTTGCCCACACACTTAAGAGAAAAAGAGGCCAAGTGAACTTTAAAAAACATGAGTAACATACCGTCTAGCATCTTTTAATTTATTTTTGAGTAAAAGCCAAATTGCTTTTAGTGGCTATAAAATGATACAAACATTTTAATTGCCAACACTTTTTGTCTTTACCTTTTAATCATCTCTCCTTAGTTTCAGATATTCTTCAATAAAACAGACAAAATTATTTTACTCATGGAACTTACAACAGAGCTAATTTAAATAGACAAAATCCCTGAAACAAACAAATACTAAAATAATTTTATATATTAGCTATGACTATAGTTAATAATAACACAATATTATTATACTTCACATTGGTTTAGAGAGTAGATCTTAAATGTTGTCATCACCCACACAAAATGACAACTATGTGAGGTAATGAATATGTTAATAGCTTGATCGTAGTTTATCATTTTACAATGGGTATGTAATACCAACTCATCACATTGTTCACTTTAAATACATACAATTTTACTTTGTCAGCTATACCTCATTAAAGGTGAAAAATTAATTAACTAACAAAATGAGAAACAAGAAATATTTAAATAAAGTAATCTGAGACACTCTGAGGAAGTGCTATTTGAGTTGGAGATATGAATGTAAATAACTCAGGAATAATTAAACCTGTGGCAAAAAAATTAACCTGCAATTGTGTAGGTTATAAATTGACAGAGAACTGAGAGACTAAACTTTTGAATATATTTTTTAGTGTTTTATAAATTATATAAATAGGGAAAGCTGGGGGTGGCTCTGAGGATTGAGTGCTTGCTTTGCAGCCCCAGGGTCTGAGGATCGAGTCCCATTCCTGGCCCGTGTGGACCCATATACTGAACTGGGGTCTGTTTCCCATGTGGGAGGCCCCCAGCCCAGTTTCTGCCCTGCACAGCCCCCACCCACCTGTGCAGAACAAAACCATGTCAAAAACTGATGATGTACAACTATTGAGACTACTCTGGGCTCTCTCCCTTCTCTCTGTCTCTTTTAGTCTCTGTTTCTCTCTCTGTCAAAAACAATAAAATAAATTTTTTTTGTTATTATATAAATTGGGAAACCAATCATTTTAATACCTCACATTACAACTTCAAGTTAATTTGTATTTAATCTGACCTGACTCTTATACCAGTAATAAGATATTTTTAGATTCAGTGGAATAAAAATTTCTAAAACTTGCTCAAAATCTTTATAAATATGAATGCCTCATGACAAGTGTGCAAAATTGAAATAGGTATCATATCTATAATACACTCATCATTATAAGCATTTTGATGGAATCATAAGTGCATGCTTCAAGAACATGCATCTATATATTTTCCAGATATTCAAATAAATAGATTTATGCTCCACCATGGTGCTTTTTGTAAAACTTTATATAAATGAACAGATCCAGGACCTCATTTTTTTTATCGTTTTTGACAGAGAGAGAGAGAGAGAGAGAGATACAGAGACAGAGAGAGAGAAGGGGGAGGGCCCAGAACAGTCTCCACAGTTGTACATCATCGGTTTTTTCACATTGTTTCATTCCACAGGTGGGCACAGGCTGCACAGGGCAGGAACTGGGCCGGGGTCTCACCCTGGTGAGAACTGAACTGGGGGCACTCCCCAGTTAAGCATATGGGTCCCCATGAGCCAGGGTCGGGACTCAATTCTTGGTCCCCAGGGCTACAAAGTGAGCGCTTAACCCACTGAGCCATCCCAGCTTCCCCCAGAACCTCATTTTTAAAACTAGGCAGTTCTAAAACTTCAACATTCCAAGTCAATTACACATTTACAAGAACTTCAAGTATTTGTTCAGAGATGATGAAAATGCTTTCTTTTCAATTGACTACATAGCTCAAGTTGATATATTCATTGTCTATATTAAGATTTAATATATGGACATTTAATTTTTAATCTTTTTATTACAATTTTAAAATGTTAAATTACATATAACATTTAAATTTGAATCAAAGAATCCCGATGCATTTCTGAAAAACCCTAGAGGTGCCCTAAAACACACTTTAATAGAGTATCAATAGATGTTAACTTTCAAAACATTTTATCTTTCCTTTCAAAAGCCACACAATTCAATTTATAGTATTTATTCTCAATTTTAGTGCACATAATATATTTAGAGCTAAATTCCAATTAATAGTCTATCACAAAATATTTAGGAATGAATCAGCTATGTATTGATTTTATCATTGTTTCTGTGAATGTTTCTTTTTTTAAAATATTTTATTTATTTATTTATTTTTGACAGACGAGAGAGAGAGAGAGAGATACAGAAGCAGAGAGAGAACTGAACTGGGGGAGCTCCCAGTTCAGCATATGGTTCCACACGGGCCGGGGCCGGGTTTTGATCCCCAGTCCCTGGTGCTGCAAAGTGAGCGCTTAACCCACTGAGCCGCCCCGGCTTCCCCGAATGTTTCTTTTTTGAAGATTTTATTGTTTTGAGAGAAGATGAGAGAGATACAGAGACAGAGAGAAGGTAGGGGAGCTAGTTTTACATCATTAGTTTTTTATTGTTTGTTTGTTTCTTACATAGTTTCATTTCACGCAGGTGGATATGGATGGGGCTGTACAGGGCAGAACCGAACTGAGGGCCTCTCTCATGGGAGGCAAGAACTGTCACATCATCCTGGTGGTTTATGAGCTGTGTGTTACAGTTTAGCATATAAATTTGCATGGGCTGGTGTCAGGACTTGATCCCCAGAACTTACAGTTGTAAGGCAAGCAACACTGAACCTGTTAAGCCATCCTGGTATCTCCTATTTGTGAATATTTTAAGTCATTAAATAATATTTGTATAATTGTGAGGTCCTGTATGTTAATTTGGAGTGAATGGACATGTTTATAATGCTGAATGTTTTGATCTGGCCTTAACTATATTTAATTCTCATATTCAGTATGAGTGTGCAATAAGCTAACAAAGTTTTGATTGTTGCACTTACATTATAAAATTCCAGCTCTTAAGACTGAATTTTACAGCCCCCCTAAAATGCAACCAACTTTTCTTTAGTTATAAATTTTGTTAAAATTATCAAATTTATTTTAAGATAAGCTTTTTATATTACTATCTGAGTGTCTGGGAATGTGTCTCCTATCCTTTCAGAATGCTGTGAAAAATATCCTGAAGAGGCAGGTGTCTCTAAGGGGAATTCAGACCTTTTCAAAAATTTTATTTGCAAGGTTTTAGTGGAAGCAACTTTATTCATAAACCCCTTTCCATCATAAACTAGAGAATGCTAAGTGGTCTTTAGAAAATCATCTGAATATAAGTTTAAAAAATATGGGGAAGCCGGGATGGCTCAGTGGGTTAAGCACTCACTTTGCAGCCCCAGGAACCGAGGATCAAATCCAAGCCCCAGCCCATGCAGACCCATATGCTGAACTGGGGAGCGCACCAGTTAAGTTCTCACCCTGGCCCAGTTCCTGCCCTGGGCAGTTCCACACCCACTTGTGGAATGAAACTATGTGGAAAAACCAATGATGTGCAACTATGGAGACTGTTCTGGGCTCTCCCCCTTCTCTCTGTCTCTGTCTCTGTATCTCTCTCTGTGTCAAAAACAATAAAATAAATCTTAAAAAAAATACATACCATGTTGAAAAAGTGTTTACAATTAGCGTTTCCTTGGAAAGGAACTCTTTCTTTCTTTCTTTCTTTCTTTCTTTCTTTCTTTCTTTCTTTCTTTCTCTTTCATTGTTGTTAAGTTTATTGGGGTGACATTGGTTAGTAAAAAATTGCATAGGTTCCAGGTTTACAACTCTAAAATACATCATCTTTGTGTTGCATTATGTTTTCACTACCCAGCTCTCCTTTCATTACCATATATTTGATTGGCCTTCACTCCTTCCTTATCCCCCTTATAAACTATTTTAAATGCCCCATCTGATACATTAGAAGGTTGTACAGAATATTGAGGAAATGTCTCTGTTCTAAAAATATCTAGCTTATACTTATAAATATAGTTATAAAAATAAATTTACAAATAGAGTCTAAGAGAGTTTTTCACATATGCAATTCTCATATAAAAACTAAATTAAGCCCAAGTAACTACCATCCATTAATTTATTAGTCTGTCTCCTACACCAGGTACTATTAGAAGCTTTCTTTTTATTTTATCTCACAGCACTGTTCCAATTATAGCAAGTTAAAAACTCGTTTTGTATTTTTATGTTAAAAAATCAAATCAAATGTTGAAGTACTTAAACAAAATGGAAAACTGATTTGTTACCAGGTATTTTGGGACTCAACAGTATTATCTATTCTGAGAATACAGTTCTTATTCCCTTGGTGTTTTAAGGTACCAACACTGGGTTCTTCCTACTGCTCGTTAATTTTAAGATATTTTTATTTTTGAGTATAATATTGTTGGAAAGTTACTTAAAAGGTTTGGAATATGATGGAGAAAATACTAAACTCATAATTCAAAACTTTTTGTTTTCTTTTAGTACTTATGAGTTTATGGGAAAATTATTTCCAATTGAACATTTATGAAAATTAACACATTGAAGAAACTGTTTAAAGTTGTTCAGGCATTAAAAATTAGGCAAAAGAACAACTTTACATCACTTTAAGGTCAAAGTAAAGCGTTTTTTAACTGACCCACCTAAAAATTATTTGACTTTTTTAGGAAAAACTACTTTTGATTCATTTAATATGTATTATTAATTTTAAATATATTTTTATTTATTTATTTTTATTTTTGACAGAGAGAGAGAGATACAGAGACAGAGACAGAGAGAGAACTGAACTGGGGGAGCTCC